>CM054181.1:54547258-54707258 GCA_028829895.1 Sinotaia quadrata | reverse complement strand
AAAGATCGCTTTTGGTACGGTCCAAACGGACGTATTTCTCGAATGACATCGTCAAAACTTATCACCATTGTGGAATAACGTTACTCAGGTATAAACTGTGATGATAAAAAAGTTGGCAAACAGAATATCGGTATACCCTAGCGGTACAGAATCTCGCACTCATATGACACGCAAGTGCTACAGTCAGCAAAAGTGTGTCCAATTGATTTATTTTCAAGAAGTGTGCTGACCTTGTGAAATTACCTTGAACTTAATGATGCTAAGGTCGACAGCAACGAGTGACATTAACGTAATATATTTTTTTTCTCTTGGCAGGAGAGACCTACTTTAACAAGATCCTGATAAGGGTCCATCTTTGTTTAAAGGATGCTGGTGTAAAAATAGGGTTTGGTAGGACTGCTTACTTGGTTCTAGCCTAAAATGTAACTGTGCTGGAGTAAATTTGTCATTCCATATTTTAAAATTTAAATTGTTAAATTGTCAGAGTAACCCAACATTGGACTTTCCTTTTGATGGTATTTTTGAAAATGTCTGAGTTAAACTAAAAGCTGGAGGCGAGAATGTGCTAGAATTTACTGATGTAAGCAAAGTAGTGAGTAGTTTTAATTATCCAATAGGCTGACATTAAAAAGTTTACCGGCTGTAATGAAATCTACTGTCTAATCACTTTGAATTTGGAGTGGCAAAGAATACGTCCGGTTTTGAAAGATGGCTGTTAGCTTGATGGTGAGTTAAACTGACTGATTTAGAGAGAATGGACTTAGAAATATTTTGTGCAATTTTGCTATTGATATATTATACTTGTGTAGAGATGTACTATGTGAGTTGACTTTTATTTCTACAAATGTTTGAACTAAGCTCCTCACATATAGTTTAATAAACACTTGACATTGTTTGATATGATGTATTTATTACGTGGTGTGTGTGTGTGTGTGTGTGTGTGTGTGTGTGTGTGTGTGTGTGTGTGTGTGTGTGTTTGTTTGTATCAGGCTAATAAATACAGTGCAGGAAACTGTAAGTTGAGACTGGAATATACGATATAATGGAGTTATAAAGTGATAAACTGGAAAACCTAGTTTTTGTCCCTGATTATGTTTTTCAAAAACAAAGAATGCATTTTACATGTTTATTGAATTTACTGGTTCACTGATTATAAACTGCTATGACCAGGAAGATGCGGGAATCATCTGCCTCAGTGTGTGTAAGTGTAAAAGGAGTACACTACACTCTTTTGTATCAAGGAAAAGTATGCTGAGTACACTTGGAAATTTCTGGTACAGTTACTAGAATTACTGTAAACATGTTCTGCTTGAAGGAACCGACACGAGTAATCCATTTCATTGTATCTGTCATATGTATAATTGATTGTTGATGTAATAAATTTATTGTTAAATTTATTGACTTTATATTAATATTGATAACCTTATGTTGGAGAAGAAAGTGGGTGGATGGGGGCTCGCTAAACGTAGACAAAAGACGGATTTGTCTTCTCCTTTAATAAGAAGTTTTAATCCTATGGAAAGATTAATTATGTGACCGTGAACGTTTATCTTTAATGTTGTGGAAGAGAGAAAATGTTTACAGCGTCCATATATCCGCCAAATGAGAGAGTCGAGTGGTGTCTGCTGGAGATCAATAATAAAATATAAATAAGATTCTCAACACTTGTACTTAGTATTGGATAATTAATTATAATCATATCTATTAACTAAGTGGCATTGATTTCACAGTAACGTCTAAAGTATTTGTTGCAGCCATTTGTAACTAGTCGTGCAAAAAGTGCTATTCATTTGCCTATTCTGAAAAAGAAAAGGTGTACGTTGCTCATAGACGTCTAATTTATTTCGAGGTTTAAAGATGGCTTCGTGGTTAAATAGTCCTTCATTCTATAAATTATACATCTGCTTATTTTATTTCAACAAATCAATTACTCAATTTACAAGGGTATTAATGTCACGTTTATCACATCGGATCCTGTGGACCAGCTGAGTTGTTTTTCTGTTTAATGGGCCTTAATGTCATGTATACCACATCAGATTTTATCAGCCAGCAGAGTTATTTTTCCGTTACATGGGTTGTAATGTCACGCTATCACATCAGATCCTTTCAACCAGCACAGTTATCTTTGTGCTACATGGGTCTTAAAGTCACGCTATCACATCAGATCATATCAGCCAGCAGATTTATTTTCCTGTTTAAGAGGGAGATGAAATAGACTTCATTTTGACCACAACATATGTATAATGAGACACCTTATTTGACCACAACAATTGCATTTCATATCCATGTTAGAAGCTCTCAAATGACCACAATATATGTATCGTATTTCCAGGTTTTATGTAAAATTTTGTGTTTGAGCAGGCCTTCACTTTAAGTAAAATTATGTCTTATTTCACCTCATTAGATTGCTTAAATTGTTGAGGAATATATAATAAGACACACTCACTGGGGCATACCTGCTTGAAGTGTAATTTCTGTGTCTAGGATTCAAAGCTGAATAAGAAAGTTCCTCATTTACATCACAACCTAAGAAGGAATGATCGTTGTTTAATTGCCCATTTGTTTGAATAGCCATTGATTTTCAGTGGTGGCATTCTTAGTTTTATTTTATCTGAAAATCTTATTGCATTGTCATTAGCAACCAACATTGCTTGTTGACACTACATTTGCATTACTTTAGAATTTGACTGTAAGACCACGATAACATGAAATTGTTATCACACTTTGAATAATTATTCATCAGCGCCATACTCGTTTATGAACGGTCAGTTTACAAGAAAATACTACTGATAAATTAACATTGGGGTAGACTAATCCATAGATGCTATTTCTCCGATCCGCTGTTGTCACTAATATTTTCCCACGTCACCATCTGAGGAAGAGAAACCCCATCAATGAAACTAATACGAGACATCAGGAGACAAACAAAGAGATAGTATAGTTGTAATGACTCATGTTGTCTTACTCTCTAAGTTCTTCTTATGCAATGCAATATCTTCTTGAATTTGGATAGCTGATATACAGTGAAAATACACGAGTGACCGTTCTCTAAATTTCTCTCTGACTGGTTTCGCAATCTTTGTGGTTATTGACTTTAGTTAAAGTGCTTACATCGCTGCAACAACAACAACAAGGCATTGAACAAATCTAAGTGCCGTTGTTCTTAATATTATGGTTCTCACTTTCAGAGGCACATGCCAAATACTCTCCACAGTTGCTAGTCAATGCTGCGTCACAAGCAACAACACTCTGCTCGAACACTTTCATGAACGGGGAATATGTCATACTCTCTCCTGTTCTTGCTATTTATTGAATTTCAGTCAATCCCTGCTAAGTATTGTGCTTGAAGTCTTTGTTATTTATTGTGCTTGAAGTCTTTGTTATTTATTGTGCTTGAAGTCTGTCCTTGTTATTTAATGTGTTTAAATCTGTTCGTGGCACTTACAGTGTTTTAAGTCTGACTTTGCTATTTACTGAACTGTGAAGTATTCTTGCCATGTTAATTTGTTGTAAATTTGTACTTTAATTTGCTTTAAAGCTATCTGCAACTTTGTTGTGCTTTAAATTTGTCTTTGCCACTTTACTGTGCTTTATATCAGCCTTGCTTTACCAGGTACCGCAACTAGGTCTTGATTTACTTTTAAGCGTGACCTACATAATTTACATAAATTGCTAAATTGCTGACTAATAAGAAAGCTGCGTGTCGAATGTCTAAAGAGAACGTGCCAAATGCTTACTTTGTCTTTGCTCCGTGTTATAGATTGCGGTTAAAGTGGTGTAGGAAATGTATATACATGTGCAACTGGATTTGCAGTCAGTTTGTTTTAAATCATCTATCCAGCAATAGATGCAATTTGTATTAATTATACTACTTGTTCGTTTGTCTGAATGAGCCTATGCAAGTGTCGATGCAACGAACGTTGATTTTGTTAATATATTTTGCATTTGTGTGTGTGTGTGTGTGTGTGTGTGTGTGTTTGTGTTTGTGTGTTTTTGTGTGTGTTGTGTGTGTGTGTGTTTGTGTGTGTTGTGTGTGTGTGTGTGTGTGTGTGTGTGTGTGTGTGTGTGTGTGTGTGTATGTGAGTAATCCTTTAAACCCAACTCCAAATGTTTGAAGATAGGAAACCCAATAAACGTGTTACTATTTTATCTGAGAAACAGACGAAATTTCTCCAGTTCTGTGCACTTTAACTGCATCGTTATCCAAGTCTAGAGATCATCCATATCTAAACCCAAGCAAAACGTGAATTTCATACACACTCTTGGTATTTGTTAAAAATAACAGGCAAAACGTATATGCATTACTAATAAAATAGTAACCAGTGTTTTTCTAACTCCCTTCAATTTAAATACATTCTTTCAGAGAATCATTCACCCAGTAAAATATAATACAATTACTCTAAGAATAAGATTTGGCTAAAATATTTGTTAAATGCAATATAATTGATAATGGCAAATGGCCTATCAAGAATGTTCCAAATCACTATCTCAGGTTCGCCTTTCCTCCTCAAATCAATGAGTCGTTTGGAGATGGCACTGAACTTGGGAATGAATTTTCTATAGTAACCAGTAAACCCTAAAAGGATTTAACATTTGTTTTGGAGAGGGTTCTCTCCATCTCTTTGAGTTTTCTTACTTTTGATGCTTCTGGCCACAGGAGACCTTGTCCCATTGCATGCCCCAAATATTCAAGATTAAAAAGTCCAAAGAAACGTTTGGTTGGTCGAGCAGTAAGGTGACATTCCATCAAACGCTGGAATAACTTCCATAACCCATGGATATGTTTTTCCATGGGCAGCCACCAATAGGTCATCCATGGCTCCTCTCTCATGGATTCGATGAGCAATCTCATCATCTTAGCTAGTGCTGTGAGGATGCCGAATGGCATTATCCACCATTGATGTTGGCCATTTTGTGTGCTGAATGCTAATTTTAGCCTGATTGCCTCACACACTGGAATTTGCAAAAGCCTTTTGTAAAATCTAATTTAGAAAAATATTTTGCTCCACTGAGCCCAGTGAAAAGGTGCTCTGGGTCAGGCATCAGTTCAGCTGAACAAAATGTCAACTTCTGCTATCTGTAGTCCACAAAATCAGTGTGTGACATCCTTCTTTTTAACTAGGACAATAGGAGAACAATACGCTTTCTCGTCGATTTCCTGTTTTACAACATCCTGTTTAGCATAGGATAAAACAATAAGTTTCATGCAGATCAGGTTGCTTGCCCTGAAAAAATATAATCAAGGAGCAACTATAAGTTTCCAGTTCATCGCTTTATAACTCAATTTTTTTCTTACATTCCAGTCTCAATTTACAATTTCCTGCAACAGTATTTCTTAGCACGATACATGCACACAGCATACATACAACATATAAAAGTAATGTCAAGTATCTAGCACACTATATACGAGCACTATATACACAAACATAGCAAAATGCATGAAAGATTTCTAAATCCATTTTTTTCTCAACCCGTCAGTTAACTCACCATCAAGATAACGGCTGCATTTCAAGACTGGACTTCTTTGTCAATTCAAATTCAAGTGAACAGACGATAGATTTCCTTACAGTAAGTAAACGTTTAGATATCAACCCATTGACTGGTCTCATTCTCATAAATCAAAACCATTGGATGATAAAAACTACTGACCCAGTTGGGTGGTTTGCATTATATCAGCAATTTGCAATTTTTAGCATAGTCTCAACTCGGGTGTTTACTTCCACTCAGACACTTTCAAAAATACCATCATAAGGAGTGCCCAAGTTCGGGTTACTCTGACAATTTAACAGTTTATATAACAATTAAATTTAAAATAGGAAGAGGCAAATTTACTGCACCACAGTGTTGTTTTTGTCTCATGTAGAAGTATGCAGTTTTTGTTTCTTGGATCTGGTGACAGTAGCGTTTTAAGTTGTGTTGTCCATGTTTTGAAGTTTGTTGTTGTAGGTTTTCTGTGCTGCTGTAGTCTGTGTGTTTCTGAATGCATTGTTGATTGGCGAGGTAGCGTTATGTGTTGGTGGTATTGCGGCGCGCTCATCCGTTGCAAAAACAAATTGAGGAATAGAATTACTCTCATGGTTTTATTACTTTAGAAACCACGCCCATCTCTACCTTTACTCACTCTTGATCCAATCAAATTCAAACCCACAACTTTTCTCGAACCATCCAACCTACATTCTGTTAGCACCCATGCCCCAGTGCGCGATTACGTCAGCATAAGAATTGCTTAACACCTAAGGCCAAAAAAAGCTCCAGAACTAATGTTTAAAGCCCACATGCTATTGCTTAGAAGTCAGGGTTCCAATGTTCTATAGAACGATAATAACAACCCTACCCAGTGACTACTACTAATTCAACAGATCAATTTCCTCTTCACCCTTTGCCAAAATGGACTTCACTTCCTAAAAAAATTTTATGTAACAATTTAAAATCATACGAATCTCATATAGCATCTCATTAAAAAAATATAGATCAAAATATGAAAATTTATTAAAAATATGCGGGAGAATTCCTCGTCAAGTGACAATGTGACAAGCACGTTTCTGACTGTACTATTGTTTCATATAATGAATTTCTATTATGTGTATTAAGCTATATTTGGTGTAATTAAATATGCGCATTTATTTTTGTCTTGTAAAACTGTATCTCCCTTAAGTTTGCATTAAAGCCGGATTAAAACTCATTGGTGGAACACGTGAGTGGCACTACTGATTTGTAAATCTCGGTCATAGCTTGCATGAAAGAACAGAACCGACGGTATACTTAGTGTGATGTTAGCAGTTAGCAGTAACTCTCTTTAAAATGTACAAGGCTGGATAGATTCTTAAAGCTGTAGAGTGATATGAAGTTATAGCCTCACGCGTCAATCGTCAGCAAAAACAATCCCTTCCATCCCCCTCCCCACCCCCTTTTAAAGTTGGAACAGTGGGAATATTTTTACGCATGTGACTGATGATCGCAATCTTGGAAGGATGCTTGAAAAGAATGTATGAAAATGGTTCAAAATAACTTATTTTCTTTTAATCTATAAATCTTTATTATTTGTTAGAAGTAGATTGTCAGCCGCTTGGTAGATCTTAGTGTGAAAAGGTGATTACCCGCTTTTCTTCTGTTTCAGTGTTCTTTTGAACTGCCCGAGGGTCTTTGTTTCGGGGAAGTTTCTGTGCCCTCACTTTATGTACCATAGTTTAGTCGTAGTTAGGATGCATTTTATGTATGTTTTTACTTTTGTACTTTTAAATATTGTAATTTTATAATTTTTTTATTATATCTCTTATTCATAAATTTCAAATTTATTGTTGAACACAGGATTGTTTCGTTCGCGGTTAATATGATTTTTAAACGAAAAATTAACCTATTATTATTCTACCTCTTTCCACGACTTCTGTTTGATCCTGATAGTAACTCCCGCGTAGTTGATAGGCATGTGATTGGACGATAGTTGTTTGGTGTTGTGCCTTTCTCTGGCTCTTTCATAATCAGACTTGTTTTTCCCTTTACCACCCAGGCTGGCATAGTTCCTGGTTTGTTTAATATGTCTTGCATTTGTTCAGCAAGTCTACCATATACGGAGATAAGATGTTTCACCCAGAATATTTGTACTTCGTCTAGGCCTGGGCCTTTCCAGTTTTCCATCTTTCTTACCTTTTTCTTGATGCCTTTCTCACTGATTGTGACGTTGCTTTGGTCAGGTGTCTCCTCACGCTCTTCTTTCAATTGCTTAATCCATCTGGCTGAGGTGTTATACGTATTCGGGTTCCTCCAAATGTTTTCCCAGCTCCAATTGTCCTGAATGTTTGGTATTTGTTGTCCTGTTCTGGAATTTCCTTTAACTTGGTATAGTCTTTCAAGGTCAGTTCAGAATGTTTTGTTCTGTTGGAATTGCTGACCTCTTGTAGTGTATCTCTTCAGATGGTGACTGAGTCCTTGAAGTTTTAGCTTTGCATCTTCTATTGCAATGTTTCTTACTGTTTCTGCAGTTCAGGTGGTATTTGTGACTAATGTTGCCTTCAGTTTTCCTTTATTTTGTGCTGCTGCTGTCATTTGGCTTATTTCTCTCCTGGTACATTCTATTTTCTTTTTTGGTACCGATGGTTTTTTTGTTTGTACTGAGTCTGACATTGTATGTTTCCGATTACTTTAGCAGTGGCGTATATTATACTATTGGTTTCTGTTATATCTTATGTGGGGATGTGTTTTAGTACTTCATTTGCAGTCTGAATTGCATTCATTAGAGCTTTGTTGTTTTACAGCCTTCTTGTTGGGGTTGTGCCTACATCTGACTTATTTTTTGTCCAAGAAATATTTTGTCTTCCAACAACCATTGTTGAATTTTAGTGAATCGCTTGGAATTTCTCCAGCATGGTACTCAACTGAATTTGACTGTTGTGATGTTGTGGAAGTTTCATTGTCTTCTATTTCAGTGCATCTGGTTGTGGTATTCATTTGCTGCTGTTCTCTCTTTTGTATCTCTAGGGCGGTAAGAAGCTTATTTTGCACGATTGTTCTCTTCTGGTCCAGGAGCCGCTGTTCACTGATAATGTCATCTGGATGGTGTTTGAACCAGAGTCCATGCATCCATTTTGTATATCCTCTTGCTGTGGGTTGGCTTTGAAAGTAAGAGACCATTGCTTGTATGTTTTCAGCTCTGGTCCATCTCCTCCTAGTTTTCACTTTCGTTTCAGTAGCCCATTTTTCACTAGAACACCCCGAAACATCAGTGACTAACGCAGACCTTGTTAACCCGGGCAAAGTCTGATCCGGTATGGAATCAAACATTGTTTTCTTTATCATGAATGGATGGGTGTGGATGTACTTTGGAGGGAGCCGCTTTTCCCTCCCTCGATAATCCAGAGTTGGGATTTGAAGCTGTCACCCATCCATGTTTATCGACATAGCTCAGGTAAATTTTTACCTTTCTGGGTGAGGTTGTTCTCTCTAAGAACTGGACTATCGGTACATCTCCTTGAATAATAGTTTCATAGGCAACTGGTTATTCGGGAATTACAGCGTCTACCTACTCTTATCTTACGGAAGCCAACGAAAAGTTATTTCAGTGTATCAACGTTATGTAAAGAAAGCTGATTTAGATTGGCAGTCAATTAAGTTTGCCTGGCACAAAGTGATAATGACTCAACGTCAATGAAAACAAATTATCGTGCGACAGATCCGAGAAGTAACGTTCTTCACCAATCAACACGTTGTCACTTTTGATTAAACCGTGGAAAGGGAAACAACTTTCTGTAGTACCTAAAGAACTACTTGATGAAGAGAGACATATTGTTTCCAAAAGGAAGAGCAGCTGTCCTCTGCAAAGTTCCGGCCAAAGAAGTTGAATTGAATCCCAATTGACTGAAAATTTTGTTAGAGGTGGGTCTAAATTTTCATAGCGTCAAACAATGCTTTCTTAAAGAGCGTGTTAAAATAAAAGTAATACAAAACTCAAACATCAGAAATAAATTACGTACTTATAAACACATTCTGTACACGGTATATATTCGATTTTCTGACATATTTCCTACTATTATTGTGCTACAATGACCTACATGATTGAAGCAGGAAACGTCATTTTAGAAAAGTTATTTTTTGTTAATTTGAGTTCAAAAGATTCGGTGTTAGTTGCTTTTTCGAGTTTGGAAAAACAAAGAGAGTTCTTCTTCATTTGCATGAGATATTACTTCTTACACACACACACACACGCACACACACACACACACACACACACACACACACACACATACACACACACACGCACACACACACACACACACACACACGCACACATACACACACATACACACACATACACACACACGCACACATACACACACATACACACACACACACGCACACACACACACACACATCCATCACGAACATATTCTCACGAAATATGATTACCAACTAACTGGTGATCACGAGTCAATGAATTTAATGGAAATAAACATGTTATGTTCAAAATATAATATTATCTCTACATGAACTTGCAACTAGCTTTGCTGGTTTGAGAGATTTCAACGTGCAAGGAGATTGTGCGTGTGTCGAAACAACAGCGTGCACGGTTGAATGAAGTGACGCGTATTAAAGTATCACACGTCACAGTTTATATCTGAAACACTGACGTCGTTGCTTCACATCGACACACTGCTAATACATCCATCAATCTATTTTTAGTTTATACCATAAACAAATACCACACCACCAGTGAAACGATGAAAGAAATGAAATCTATGAACCATAAAATAACTGTGAGGAGACATTAATTATCACAAACGAATACTATTTTGACTTCGTTTGACATATTCATGTGTTCTTTACGGAAACAGATTCTTATGTATTGCTGTCCACCTCTCTCAGGTCGTCTAATTTAAATTTGACCACAAAGGAGTAGATTTGTTTGAAATGAATTAAAATTGCTAAAGTGTGCAGTTAATAAGGGCAAAGAAAAACTAGTGCCCATTACTCTGGAAAACAACCTTCCTTTGTCAAAGTTTTCTTAACGAACAAACTTTGATTTGACCTTAGATTCGGCCGTTTCATTAAGAATGAAAGAAAATTGATAAAAAATATTTTTTTGAGGTGTACATATAATCTTAAGTAAATGGTTTATGTTATGTGAGTGTAAGTATATGACCCTGTTTGTTTGTATGTGTATGTGTGTGTGTGTGTGTGAGAGAGAGAGACACACACACAGCGCCACCATAGTTATTGGTTATTATTATTATTATTATTGTTATTATTATTATAAATCATCCATAACCAATTACAAGTGATGAGAACCCCACACCATTCGTCTCTCTCACTTGGCGGATATGTGGGCGCTGTAAACGTTTTCTCACGTTTATTTACTGCCAGACAATATTTCTGTAGATGGAAAACGTCTTACCAAAGGAGAAGTTAAATACACAATTAATCTATATTTAGCGATCCACATTCCACCCACTATCTCTACAACATATGGTTATCAATATGTTTAAGAAGGACAATAAATGTTTTAAATCACCAATTAAATATACAACATATATATATATATAAATATAAAATCAAACTCATGGATATAATCCATCAAAGAACGAGAGTGGATTTTTAGAGAGATAATTATAGTCACTGTAAATAACGTTTTCAATGATGGCAGCTGTCACTGGCACATGTTCACAATCACGCAGTTTGCAACAAGTCACTTTCTGTTTCATTAGGCGATCCAATGCTCCCCTTCTAGGCTCATTTCACATCTGTTCCAGGACCTTCGATGTGCTCACAAATCACACCATAGAGAATTGTCCAAAACTTCACATGTGCTATCACAGAGTTTTCTAGAATCTTCACATGCTCTTTTCAGTAAAGCATGAAGAATGTTCAAGGAATTTTTGGAATTCTCAATACCAATTTCAAGCCTCATATTTTATTGGCTCTTAAACGGAATTCACAGGAATGAACTTACAGCAACGTTTAGTGATAAATTTGATGACAACGCTGGATTCACACACCAAGATCGGGTAGAGTACAGTAGTCACTGTAGTCTGTAGTGGATCAAAATCATCAAAGAAGAAAGGTGCACTCCTTCTGCAAAAGTCAAATTAAGGCATACTTAATTTCAGGCATATTTTATCTCTAAACCCCTTTCTCTCTTTACACACATTCTCAGCTTGAAATAATATTCGTTAGCCAGATATGCACAGAACATATGAAATATAGCATTGATCAAAATTCACAAGTATAATGCACAATATAATGAAATTAGTGAACATAGAAATAATGGTTCAATTACATGAGCATTCTCTAATTCAAATCATAGATCAATAGCAAACATATAGGAAATATTTCTAAGTCCATTCTTTCTTCATCAGTGGATTGACTTACCATAAGCTAACATAACCTTTATGACCGGACTGAAGTTACATCAAAATCAAAATGATTAGATTATAGGACTTTTTTCAACAAAATAACTTCCGGTCCATCCCCAAAAGTGAGACTATTATTCAGAAAAACCACTCAACCAGTTGGTAAATGTTGGGAATGCATCAGCAAATTGTAGCATATTCTTTACCTGAGTTGTTTACTCCAGCCTTGACTCTTTCATAAAGTACCATCGTAAGCAGTGTCCATGGTGTGTCAATTTCACATTCAACAACTTATATAACAAATAACTTTAGAAATAGGGATAGGCAAACTTACTCTACTACAGTGTGTATGCATGTTTGTGCATTTGTGTTTGCTTGTGACGGAATGTGCACTAGATATATGAAGTTGTTGTTCATGAAGCTTTGCTTTATTACCACTCATCGATGCCATTATCTACTCTTACAGAAAACCTCGACGATGAAACATGAGAAAGGAGTCAAGCTGTGGATCTCGGTCATATACCTGCTCTTTCTGGTTATTCTTGAAGGACCACACCCAGTCAACACAGATAAACATCATTGTGTAGGAAAGTTTTGGGACTGTGGTTCAAATGATAAGGTTTGCTGCCCAGAACTTGCCTGTCAAATTATATATCATGAGGGAAGAAACAACAAATTACCTTCTCGCAGAGAATGGTGCCTAGAACCGGTTATAAAAAGTCAGGGATCATTTATTAATTCTGCCTCTTATATCGTTTTCACTACAAATATTTTTATGCAAATCACGAAATTCTGTTCTCTGTAGATTGTGTTAAATTTGGTATGTTTCCTAGATTTATAGAAAGTTAAATTTGGTATGTTTCCTAGTTTTATAGAAAGTTAAATTTGGTATGTTTCCTAGATTTATAGAAAGTAAATTTGGTATGTTTCCTAGTTTTATAGAAAGTTAAATTTGGTATGTTTCCTAGTTTTATAGAAAGTTAAATTTGGTATGTTTCCTAGTTTTATAGAAAGTTAAATTTGGTATGTTTCCTAGTTTTATAGAATGTCATAACCTAATCTCGACAGAGTTTCGGATACATACATCTATTTCTACCATATCTAGCTGTACTCTGATTTTTTTCTTATGAGGCCCTCAACTCATCAGTGCCTGGATTTTCTGTCAATTGCTCTACATTAGTCAATTCCAGTACATTAATCGACATAATAACAAATTCACTCCACTAATAACAGACATACCTTCACAATATATCACTGATATCGCCTAGGGAACAACACCTTCAACATTTCAAACAATCAGGACTACTTTACTAATTCATATTTGAAAGATGCATTACCATTTGGCGATTGTTAAATATTAGAATAGAAATGATAAAGTGTATATTACAATAGTGTTATTTTCACAGCAAAATATGCAGTTAGTTATCAAATATCAAGGTATAACACCTCGTTGTAAAATGTAAATATAATGCTTTTAATTTGCATTGGCTTCACTATAGCGTTTGAGGAAGGTCAAGGTCAGTGAAATTGTATTGCACAGCCGCCATCACTAACGCATATGAAATATGGTTTCATTCTAAGTCGAATTGAAACAAATAAATTGATGAGGAAACATTGAAAAATTGAATTGCCTTCAATTTATTTATTTTTTCTAATTTGATTTAAACAGCAATCTTGACTTTTATCTTTTAAAGATCTAACCTTTTCACTCCTAACAATTTTAAACAAAAACAAATCTTTATTAATGTTATTTCAAGTTATAGCTATTAAACAAATTGTTAGTAATTGTTAAACTGACTTAAAGCCTAAAAACTCAATTTTGAAATATTAGATGATTTGCTTTTTCTCTCTCCCTCTTTGTGTGTTTTTAAGTGTATGCGAATATGTGTTAGTGTGTTTAAGTGTATACGTGTATGTGTGCATGTTTAAGTGTATACATGTATGTGTGCATGTTTAAGTGTATACGTGTATATGTGTGTGTGTGTTTAAGTGTATACGTGTATGTGTGCGTGAGAGTGTGAGCGCATTTGTGACAAAATGGCCTAACTATCCAAATGTGGTACTTACCGAAGAAATAAAATATTTGCATTGAAATAAACAACACCTTACTATTCTGTTTCGGATCCCTCTGTGATGTAAACAGTGGCATTCAATATAATACCACGAATTTACACGTTTTACAAACTACTTCACTTTACATTTGACAGTTGATGTAAACACTAGAATACAATATAATATCACTAATTAAATAAGTATAAGTTACAAAACCCCTTTAATGCTTGATAGACAGTTTTAAAATAGTGTGGTTTTATTTTAAGTGTAAGACTTGATTTAAATTCCTTATTTTTAATCTTATACAATCGTTTGATAAGACAAAAGTTTTAAAATTCCTGCATTCACTTCAAGAATGTTTTACGTTTGGAGTACCTCATGTCATTACGTGGCTGATACAAGTGATAGTAAAGGAGAATGATCTAATGGAAAGAAAATGACAATGCATAATGTGCATTCTAGAACCAAACCTACTGAACTATTGAAGAACTAAAAAGTCGCTAATTTGTCTTCTTAAAACAAGTCTGTTCACCCTCAATCTCTAAACCGTTCGCCTATCTATCTATCTATCTATCTATTATCTATCTATCTATCTATCTATATATCTACACTAGGTGATTGTGACGTGTGGTAGACTGGGAGGTGACGATAAATGGTCGTTAATGTAAATGCACCCCTTATCTCCCTGCATTAATTAACATTACAGGCAGAGTCCATAATGCTGATTGGACTATATAGCAAATAGGTGATGTAATGGTTAAAATATAGACAACATTCTAGCAGTTCTAGCCATCAGCTACCCAACAATCTTGGTCATTTAGATGTGTGGCAGATTAATTTGCTTACCCTCTTTCTAAATGTAATTGTTGTATAAATTGTTAAATATCAAAGTGTCCCTGACCTTGGACACTGCTTGCGCTGACATTTTTAAGTGTCAAAGTTGGAAGTAAACAACTCAGTTGGAGAATACGCTAGAAACTTGCTGATGTATTCTAATCCAGTTTCAGGTGGATGAGTAGGCTGAATCACAATGGATGGCATGTGTGCTGTCCGACATCTGATCGATCTGTAAGATTTGATCAGACATTAATCCGATAACACCTTTAACTAAGAAACGTATGACGGATTTCCCAAGATTAGATCCTTTGGTACAAATTTATAATTATCCTTTGACTTATTATCTAAGATATATTAATATTTATTATAGATAATCCATTATTCAGGGAAGAATGACATACACTCTCTCTCTCTCTCTCTCTCTCTCTCTCTCTCTCTCTCTCTCAAACACACACACTTATATTTACACGCACATTAATATAGTCATGCGCATATATGATAGTCAAGGCCAACATCCACAACACACACACACACACACACACACACACACATATATATATATATATATATATATATATATATACATACAAACACACACACACAAACAAACACATACGCATACACAAACATTCAGTTGCAAATACGGCAATAAGAGTGTCAATGGTCAACAGTAAGAAACACCACAATACGTGAAATATTTCATCCTACAAATTACTGGACGTTCTGCATGTTGGAAGATTTTCATGTTATAAATAGACATATACTGAACCACTGTTTTTATTATATAAATGGTGAGAATATAATCAAATATTTATTTTATACTCTATGTAAATGCTATTTTTTCAATAATGAAAATACAGCAAAGCAAAAAGCACATTAGGAAATTATTCCTCTTACAAACAGCAACAAAGAAAAGAGAAAGCAGCTATGCATTTTAATTGTTAAAAATACAAAACAGATACTGTCTGAGACAAGTGTTCTAAAACGGAAATAAAATTTCCAACTGTGTTATAAATTCCATGCTTGAAGTTGATGATATAAAAGAGCATTGCCAAAGACGCTCTCAATCTAACTGTGGGATTATTAAATCAAACAAATAGATTCTTTGCATCGTTTTCATTATTTTGCTTTGTGTGGCTGAAATATGCTAGTCAATGTCACTGACCCAGATAAAAGAATGATCTAGAAATGTTTCCCTTTGCAGCAAATTCAACTGCTGTTTAGAGTTTAATAAAAGTCCTTGGCAGAGTAAATGTGCCTCTCCCTGTTTCTAAACTTAATTGTTATATCAACTGAAAGAAATATATATAATAGAAATAGAAATAGACAGGAAGTTGAATAAAAAGAAAGAAAGAAAGAAAGAAAGAAAGAAGGAAAGAAGGAAAGAAAGTGCGAAAGAAAGAAAGAAAGCGCAAAAGAAAGAAAGAAAGAAGGAAAAGAAAGAAAGAAAGAAAGCGCAAAAGAAAAAAATGCGAAAGAAAGAAAGAAAGGAAGAAAAAAGAAAGGAAGCGGAAAAGAAGGAACGATGTGCTTGATAGTGCAAGGAAAATTCTGGATGATTCTCCACAGTGTGCTTGGAAAGCACCTGGATGATTCTGGAACAGTTGTCTAACATGTCTGGAAGGGGTACGTGAGGCCGTTGTCTAAATAAGGACAGTGACCTGTTGGGAATTGCGGACATGTGAACACTTGATTGTAAACATATGCTAGTGACAATGACCATCTTTGAAATGCTTATGTACCATGGCTTTAATTATTTATCTAAAACATCTATGCTAGGATAAATTGAGCGATTGTCTATCTACCTTCCTACTTACCTTAAATACATATCTATCTATCTATCTATCTATCTATCTATCTATCTATCTATCTATCTATCTATCTATCTATCTATCTATCTATCTATCTATCTATCTATCTATCTGTCTGTCTGTCTGTCTGTCTGTCTGTCTATCTATCTATCTATCTATCTATCTATAGCCTGTAAAAAATCAGATGCATTTCTCCAAATTTGCACTCACTAAACTCTATATTGAAGAATTCCATGTATTTCACATTATAGAACACTGAACACTGACTAACTGCTATTCTCTTAAGGTCATCTGGTGTTCCACCATATTAGCTCCATCAGGCAAAACAACAATTATAGCAATTTCCAGTAACTTCCTTGTACCAGAAATTGCTCGATGTAGTCAATATACCTTGCCACCATACATAATGGTGTGAAGTGTATTCTTTATACTTATACCTGCAGTATATACTTCTGGCATCTACCACAGTCATTGCAGTTTATTATGAGTAAACTCGGAGATTCAGGTAAAAAAAAATGGAAAGGCTATTTATTCACTGTAAAATATAATCATGGAACAAATGCTAAGTTTCCAGTTTATTAATTCTTAACTCCATTCTTTCTCAAATACAAGTCTTAATTTACAGTTTCCTGCAACAGTATATATTAGTACAATACCCGTACACAGCATAATAAATACACATATCAATTTTGTAAGCATATTGTTAAGTGTTTAGCAAATCATATACGATTATTTGTTAAAAAATTGTAAAAATAATAGTCTACTCACATAATACATCCCTACGTAAAACACAAGTATAACATATCAATAGGAAAAGTGCATGAAATATTTCTAAGTCCATTCTCTCAAACAGTCAGTTAACTCACCATTAAGCTAACAGCCACCTTTCATGACTGGACTTCTTACTACTCCAAATCAGGCCTGAAAATGGCGACTAATTTAGTCGCCATGGCTAGTGAAAAAAAAAATTGGCGACTAAAAAAAAAACTTTAGTCGCCAACTGCGAGTGCGCTAAAATGAACTTTTTTGTGTACAACTATGGATTTGTAAATTTTCCTTCCTTTCTTCTTCTCTCTATTGTTTTTGGTAGTACTCATGACATTCCTTTATCTCAACAAGTGAGTCAATAAGGGTAGTCCATGTACCGTGGCTTCTGTCTACGTCACTAAGTCCTTTAAGTGATTTATCTGCAAACAGCAGTTCTGCCCTGTCTCTGACAACAGCATCGTGCATACTCACCAGTATACCTGCATTGTCATCGACCGTCTCTAGCAAGTCTACACCAGAAATACTAGATTTCGTCCCTGTACAGTTTTTGACTCTATCTTCTTCCATGTCACGTTTGGAAAAGAATTCTGTCTCAGTTCTGACAACTGTCATGTCATCTGAAGTAAATGAATTTATCATAGGCACATTGTCTCCGTCTGTATTGCTACCTATGCTGTCATCTGGATCAAATACTTCTGTTTCCCTGGCTATCAATGTATTAGCACTCGAAACCTCGTATAACACAATAATCTTGTGTTTCAAAATTACGTCATGACTCACGTCATTTACCGGAGATCGAGATCTACCGATATCAGTCTTCGTAGTGACTCTCTCTTAAACTAACAGTTCGGTCAGTAGACTTAGTCAACGTGTCACTGCCCTTTAACGGTACACAACTGATAGAATTCGTCCCTATCTTCTCATGTGTATTGGTCCCATCAGTAAAATCAGTCAATGTGTTGCTAGAAGTTTCAACACACCTTAACGGTACACAACTGATAGAATCTGCCTCTATCTTCTCATGCGTATTCACTCCGTCAATCAAGGTGTCACACGTACACGGCGGTGTATGTGTGTGTCCAAAATCTACACGTGTTAAGTGTTTAATAATGGCGTCATTTCTTATCTCTGTTTCAAGATCAAGCTTCCGTGGTGCGCTAACTGTTTCTGTACACTTTCAGCCTGAGAGTTCTGCTGCCAAGTGGACAAATTCATCTGGCAGGCCTAGAAAGTTACAATACACTGAGTGGCCGGATGTTCTGATCCCAGCAGATGATGATGATGATGATGATGATGATTGATTATTGATAACTTTATCAGATTAAGTTGAAAGTAAAAATAAAAACATCACTGTAAAACAATACAAAATTGAGCTTTCGTTGTAAAAGACCTTCAGAAAATTAAAAAAAATTCAAACTGAAATATCATAGAGGAAATCACACATTGATTTGTGTGACATCATTCGCTCTCTTTCTCTCTCTCTCTCTCAAACTCCCCCCAATTATCTTAATAATATCTAGCTACTACTTTTATTAATAAAATTGACACGATACTATAGCTAATAACCACATGACCACCCAGATTACCTGAACAAAACAGTATTTTTTTTTATTTTAGGCTTTTTTGATTGTCTAGAAAAAAATTAAATTGGCTAGGAAACATTTTAGTTTGGCTAGTAAAATTTTTAGTTTGGCTAGTAAAATTTTTAAGTTACTAGCCAAAGGCTAGTGGGACTTTTTTTTCATTTTCAGGGCTGCTCCAAATTGAAAGTGATTAGACAATAGAATTCGCTACAGCAGGTAAACTTTTGATCTCAGCCATTGGCTTGTGTCATTCTCATAAATCGTAACCAGTGGATAGTAAAACTACTCATCTACTTGGAAGCAATTTATAGCATATTTTCAACTCGAGTTGTTTACTCCAGCTCTGACACTTTTAAAATACCATCATAAGGAGTGCCCAAGATCGGATTACTTCGACAATTTAACAATTAACAGTTAAGTCTAGAAATAGGGATAGGCAAATTTACTCCACCACAGACTTGTGAGTACGTGTGTCCTACATGATAGGAATTAAATGTTGTGGTGGTCAGTTTGCCATTATTGTACTCTACTTGGTTTATGGCGTACAACTGTTGTTAACAAGGACCTGTCATATGGAAGTCTGCTTACGTCTGTCAAGCGACTGTTCGGCTACCTCCTAAATACACCCTTTAAAGACATTAATAAGGTCAAAAGATTACGCTTGACTACAGTAAAAATCGGGAGTAGGGTTTTGAAATACAGGAACACCATTTTCATTTATTAAACTTACTCATTCTCGTGCATAAACAAATTTACATTTATATTTATTTCATATGTCTCGGGGAAATTAATTGCAAATGGATCCCAGGATCCAGAAGACTTAATGACTCAAATTAACTCGCTATTAATCCAAGCAAAAGCAAGTTATAGTCTCTGTAATCCACTTTTAAACAGCTGGATAAAGGGTCAATATAACTCACAATCAACAAAGCTGGCTGAAGAGGCAATGTAACTCAACTTTGTAAAAATAAAGGGTTGGCTAAAAAGACAATGTAACTCACACAGTTCATATAACGGATTGAGTCAATGTAGTTCATATTAGTCCCAAAAGCTGGTTAAAAAGACACTGTAACATATAGTTTTAAAATGCTGGCTAAAACATTAGTACAACTAAACAAAATGCTAAAAGAGTCACTACAACTCTCGCAAATGGCTGACTAAAGAGTTTCTGTAACTCACCCTTAGTCCAACTGGCTAGAAGCAATGTAACTAAGAGTCTAAAAGGCTGGCTTAAAGAGGCAATGTAACTCACACAGTTCATATAACGGGATTGAGTCAATGTAGTTCATATTAGTCCCACAACGCTGGCTAAAGTGTTACTGTAATCACCCTTAGTCCAAGCAAATGCTGGATAGAGTCAATATAATCTCAAAACCTGACTAAAGAAAGTATATAGAAGACTTGGACATGATACGTCTGGTAAAAGTTTACGGTTTTAATTTAGGAATTCAGTGATGTAGCGCATATACCCAAGCACGCACGCACGCACACACGAGAGAGAGAAAGAGTACCTCAGATTTGAATGATCAGGGTTCAAAGGAGCCAAGGAATTTGTTTTGAAGGAATCTGTTTTTATAACCACTCTGGTCTACAGTGATGGCATATCTTATTATTGTTTCTGCAAACCATTACAAGCTATGATATGTGTGGTGCAACTATTGTATAGAACATATAACAACGTTAACTGGCCCCAGTGGACAGACATCAAAGGAAACATGAGGAGTGTACACAGTCTTTAATCTACAGGATTTTCCCTTCTTTGCTAGGTATGAGCTTTTATTTCATTTTCTAATATGTAAAGTATTTTAAGTATTCATTTCATTAATAATTAAGATTATTTTGCTAAAATAACTATACCTGTAATCTTTTGATAATTATTGCCCACTTACTTTTTCATTTTTTACCCCTAGGCTAATCTGTCCCTGTGGAAAGTTGTAAAATATAATATCTGCTTCCATGATGTACCCAAAATGACCCAGAAAGAAAGTGATCTCATCGACTGCTACAATGTAACATAACCTACATTTAGCTACTTATAATAACACTGATCTTTATATGTATCTATTAACAGCCATCCAGAAAAGCATGAAGTCTGACTGTTATAGCTCCAATGATTAGATCAATGATCTTTCAACAATCAGGCAGTAATTACGTAGTAAAATTAACGTCATATAATCTTACGTCATTACAGAGTTCCATGTTTCTGTTTTATTAACTTTATTGGACGGTTTTAGATCTGCAGCTACCTATTATATCTTCATTTATATATAAATAAGATGTCATAAAGAGGATCAATTCCCATGGACGGAGGGTGGTTGAAGGTGTGCACTAACTGTTGTGACCTTCTTCACCCATTTCCGCCAGCCCTCCCGACTTCCACCTATGAACACAGTGCAGGCTGTGGTCCCATTAGGGCACTTTAGATCAGAGCACGTCTGATGATGAAATGATCAATGCAAGTTCCAGTGGTGACGTAAAACTGCTACGAACACTTGCACGCACTCACACACAAGATTCAATCTTGGATCTCATTTATGTAATACAAAGATGAATCATACAATTGGCTCCTATATTCTGATTGTCGGAGACTGTGGTGGTGGTGGGGGGGAGGGAGTAATCCTTTTAACTCATCCCTACTGTTTGAAAAGAGGAAATCCAATAAATCTGAGAAATAGACCAAATTCATACACACTCTTGGCATTTATTAAAAATAACAGGCAAAAGTATATGTACTACTACTTATAAAACATTAACCAGAGTTTTCCTCACTAAGAAATTGGATTTGGCTGAAATTTTTGTAAAAGGCATTATGATTGATAAAGACAAATGGCCTATCAAGAATTCTCCAAATCACTATCTCAGGTTCGCCTTTCGTCCTCAGATCAATGAGTGGTTCGATCACGTGTTGATATGTGCTTTTCATAGATTTTGCTAGCCCAGTTTCTGCCCGATATTCTCATAAAATACGCATGGCTTCTCTAATGGTTCTAATGGAATGGAGGAAACTGGTTGTCAGGTCATCAGTGGTGCCCCAACAGTCGACAAGACTAAGGGATAGATAGACAGATTAGATAGACATCTGATCATGCTATCTCCCTATAAGTTGTGTGATTTTACATTTGAATCTTCTAAAACTGCAATCCTTCATTATTTCCTAAATTATGGTTAAGGGAGATATATAACGGGCTCGAGCGCAATGTTGTACTCGTAAATACAGAGAGTGAAAAAAACTCTAGTAGACCTCGGTGTGTATGTGTGTGTGTGTGTGTGTGTGTGTGTGTGTGTGTGTGTGTGTGTGTGTGTGTGTGTGTGTGTACTTGTTAAGTGCGAGCGTAATTTGGTAATCTTAGTTTGTTACTACTTTAATGACTATTTTTCTCTTTACAGCAGCTTGTCGGTGACGATAACAATGAAAGTCATCAGACCATTGTTTGTGCTTTTGCTCTTCGCTTCACTGGCCAAGCAAGATTTCAAAGATGGTATTTTCGTTTGGAAGTTTTCTTTGGTTTGCTTAGTTAAGCGGGTGTTTCTGTTGAAATATTTTAATTATTTTATTGCTGTATAAGTTATGGCAATGGCTGTATAAAAAGTTTATATTTGACAAGAACACATTTTTCAATGTGATGTCAATACCTATGATTCTATGGTTAATCTGCACCATTAATATTTAAAATATAATAGTAATATGTGTCTTCCAGCTGCAAACTCATAGATGTAGTTTAATTTTAATATGGTAGTATGCATAATTATATATGATTTTTGTTTTGTTTTCGGTCAGTTATATTCCAGTTAATAGATAATATCTACAAATTTATTTCTGTGTGTGTCAGTGTAGATAGTATGATCATATATAAGTACATCACTGTAAAATGTGTGACAATTAAAACAAACTCAAACAAACTAAAAAAAAATATTTCAGTATTTGGAAGATATAAAATCTACTTCGATGCGTTCAATATAATTTGAGAAAGAAATGGAGATATATTGAAACTATTTCATCAGTTTTTTCCAATCATCACTATTTCATCAATTTATTCCATTCGATACTTCTGACACACCAAAGGACTACCATTTCTATAAAACATTTTGATCACTCGCTTTTGTACCTTATTGTAATAGAAAGCGAGATTAGTGTGTTGAGTGAAGAAAGAAAATTAAAACAGTGAAAACTGAGTAAATATTCTTCTTTTGTCATTTTCTTTCAGATTCTGTAGTTGAAGATTCTCACACGCAAGAGTCACTTTTCACAAATGAGTAAATGAACCAGTGTTGTTTGTTTGTTTGTTAGTTTGTTTGTATGTTTATTTGATTCTTTCATTCTTTCTTTCCTTTTCTTTCTTTCTTTCCTTTTCTTTCTTTCTTTCCTTTTCTTTCTTTCTTTTTTTCTTTCTTTTTTCTTTCTTTCTTTCTTTCTTTCTTTCTTTCTTTCTTTCTTTCTTTCTTTCTTTCTTTCTTTCTTTCTTTCTTTCTTTCTTTCTGTCTTTTTTTGCGCTTTCTTTCTTTCTTTCTTTCGCGCTTTCTTTCTTTTCCTGGTATGTTTTGACATATTATTATTATTTTTTAAAAGAATATTTTTTCGGGGTGTATATATGATTGAATTATTTTCATTGTTATTTCTATTGCATTCCCTGATTTGATATTTTCATGTAACTACACATTTTACAGTAAACTATTTCCATAAAACAGAAAACGGACCACGTTTGTTTAATAGAATTTAATAGAAATCTCATTGAACCGAATTTATCATTTTCATTTTACTTTATTTGTTATTTTTATTGTATATATTATCTCAGTGTTAGTTGCAGTGATCAATGGGAAATTTTTGTTGCTTAGCGATATACATCATATATGACAGATATCAGCATTTTTCAAAAATCACTCGAGATTATTATCATTATGTGGAAGGTAATAAAAGTTTTGGGGAAAGAATAATGTATAATTATTTAACTTTCATAACTTTCTCTCTATGTATATTGATTGATTGATTGATTGAGTGTAGGGGACGCTTCCGGCTTCCGCCGCTTTCGCGCTGGTCTATGTATATATTCTCTCTCTCCCTGTAATATACATACATACATACTTATATTATATATGGTGTGTGTGTGTGTGTGTGTGTGTGTGTGTGTAATATAGTCTACATGACCTCTTGAGAGAATTTAAAATAAATATTTTCGGTTACCGACGTCTCCATTATCCCAGTTCCGGTGTATTAAATTTTCTCTCGGTTGACGTTAGTTTGGTTACCGAGATTATTCTTCAAGGGAGAAAACTACCTCTTTTTGCTAACAGATCTGATACCACTGCGCAGCCTCTCAGCAACCAATTTTTCAGCAACGAGTTGAGCAACCAGAATTTGAGTGACCCGTCCCTCAGTTTTCAGACACTGAGCAATGAAAGTGCTGGACACGCCTACTGCGTAGAAGCCGGGACGTACGGCTGTAGCAAGAAATTGGAATGCTGTAGCAATTTCACCTGCCAGTGCCATCGTAACGCGAAAAAAAATGAAGGTTTAGTATGCGTTTGCAGTGGAACGTCAGTGAGTCTTGCTGGTTGTCTTCTCCTTGCTTCAACGACAATAGTATACATTAGCATAAACCAATTTTAATATTACCTCAACGATAATAGTATACATTAGCATAAACCAATTTTAATATTACCTCAACGACAATAGTATACATTAGCATAAACCAATTTTAATATTACCTCAACGATAATAGTATACATTAGCATAAACCAATTTTAATATTACCTCAAAATGCATACTCATGAAATAAGCGTATTTATAAAAGAATATTTCCTTCGGTTTATTTCTTTTTAAACGTTCAATTCTCTCTTAATAATATCAATCATTCTTTGGAATTGAATAAAGCATTAATAAAAGAATAAATGTATTCTTCATCGTTGATTTTGAGTGAAGAATTTGTTTTAAAAATCATTAATACTTACACATATTTCTTTTCTTTAATCATTCAATAAGATTTGCTTCAGATCTGAGACATGAAATGGGTTCCTGTTAATTCCCACTCCCTTTTCTTTTGGATGGATTTGGTTTTATCTTCTTCTTGTACCTTGAGATTCTAATGGAGGTAGCGTGTGTTGGGTTGTGCTGGCAAGCAGTGGTAGTTCAGAGCACAATGGCTGAGTACCAAGCATTATCAGGGCCCATAACTCTCTAAATAAACTCCTAGCCGTTAAGACTAAACGATAAGAAACCAGGAAATGCTAAGTTGAGTTCTTCTTCTAAAAATGCATTTTTATAGTTCATTTAACACTATCTTGGGGTGAGCGAATTATGTTATAGTTTATTGCCATGCCTTGCATCCATTCCTTCCTATGCCTGGTTAATTTAAGAAAGCCACCCAATGATGGAAATCAATGGTTGATACACACAAGCAGACTATAATGGTTGCAATTGTATAATGGCTCTCAAAACGAGTCCCAACAATCTTTCTTCCAAGATATTGCTATTATTTTTGCCCAGTCACATTATATAAATATTAAAATATAAAATTCAGACAACACAAGATGTACTGTTTTAAAAGCTAAAGGGTATATACATGCAAGTTTAATCATTGACAGGTAAAGCTGGACATGATGTTTTTCAGTTGAAGCCCATTTGTGGCACATGGAAACAAATTGAAATATTGATTTAAACTTGTAGATATGACCCTGACCTCCAGTAATGAGAAAAATCCCCAGAGTGTATCAATAAAAAGTCAGAAGTGATAGCCATGGGCCAGTTAGTACTAGTATACTTCAGTCCATCAATGAGTATGCATGTGAAAATAGCTTAACGGTCAAAATAGGTCATAGGTATCGCATATCTTGTTTGATGAATGAATTTAGATTGATTAACCAAAAATCATAAAATGTTCGTTTTGGGGGAGTCATATAGATTTTAAAAAAGATTCGTAACACTAATTTTCATTAGCTTTGGATATTTTTGCAGTTATCACTGCTGTTGTGATTTACATTTGTTGTAGTATTAGGTTTTCACCCAGAGAATTTTGCCAGTGATTTTATTTGGCAGTATTATTGTGATCATCATCGCTAGTTATGCTGTTGATTTTGTTATCTTTTATTTATTATTTAATTTATCATTTTCATTGCATTTGTTCCCCACCCCATGAATGTTATGTATGGATGTTTGAACGACTAACAGCCATAAGAAATTAACCCCATTTTTTTTTAGAATAAATTTTCTTAACTCTTTATCCAGAGTTGGGCTCTCTTTCATTGTTGAGAAAGTGCGTTGGTACTGTTTGTTCGTTCATTCCATTCGTCCTTCATATTTACATTTACACGCCTACTCACACCCATAGCCAATTTTTACACTTTACCTCACATTTACAGAATAAAGTATTTACCCCCCCCCCCAAGAATATTGTGGCGTCTGTATGTGAGAGTGGTTAATTTTTACATCTTGCCATTTGGTCTAATCTCGGCATTGCAGCAGCTGATCTGACCCAACCTACCCATCGAGGAGGAGAGAGAGGCCAGCACAACAACCAACATCACCCCAACATTTATTATCTTACAAAACACATACACACTTTGATATGAGTATTTTAAGACATACACACTTTGATATGAGTAATTTATCATCTTCAAAACACTTACACACTTTGATATGAGCATTTTATCATCTTCAAGACAAATACACACTTTAGTACGAGTATTTATCATCTTCAAGACACATGAACACTTTAATACGAGTATTTTATCATCTTCAAGACATACACACTTTGATATGAGTAATTTATCATCTTTAAGACATACACACTTTGATATGAGTATTTTATCATTTTTAAGACATACACACTTTAATACGAGTATTTTATCATCTTCAAAACACATGCACACTTTGATATGAGTATTTTATCATCTTTAACACATACACACTTTGATATGAGTAATTTATCATCTTTAAGACATACACGCTTTGATATGAGTATTTTATCATCTTTAAGACATACACACTTTGATATGAGTAATTTATCATCTTTAAGACATACACGCTTTGATATGAGTATTTTATCATCTTTAAGACATACACACTTTGATATGAGTAATTTATCATCTTTAACACATACACGCTTTGATATGAGTATTTTATCATCTTCATAACTGTATGTGATCTAGGAGCAAAGTTTATAATAAGAAAATGTAAAATAAAAGTCACCTGTCGTTTTGATTCCATCACGAATATAGAGCATGTGTAAGACCTAATCATGTGTATTCAGGAAAGCCATCTTTTTCAAACAGCTCATCCTCAAAATAACACAGAATTATGTCCAAAGAATCCCATATATCAGAGTCTTTTTTAACAGATACTACCTGTGTGCCCCAGTCAGTTATACAGAAAAAAGTCCGTATATCTCAAACATTTATACTCAGAGTATCCCGTATGTTCTGACCAATATATCCCAATCTTTCTTGAAGAGAAACTCTCTGTGTGCCCCAGTCAGTTATACAGAGACAAGTCCCTATATCTCAACCGGGAGTAGTGGTGGAGTCTCCCCCGAGGAGATTTAGGGTTTCGGGGATGGGGGGAATTGGGACTACAGACTCAAACTGTTGGAGTATTGGTCTTTCTACAAACTACAATTCTACAGATTGTACATAACTTACAGGACATCACACTTTATTGTATGTCACAGATTAAATTGAAAGTAAAATTTTGCATCTGTGAACTTTAGTCTATTATGTAATTAGTTATGAATATAAAAAAATATATTCAAATTTTAAAATCCATCAACATTTCCTGTTGCTAATAGATGTGTAAAACTCCACTATAAAAATAATCTAAGTAAATATATATGTACTAGTATAGAAAAAATAAAAGATTATAAATATCATATGTATATTATTTGGAATGCACCTTCTGAATCAGACAATCTTAGATGGGGGGGGGGGATGACTTTCTTCCTTAAAGTAAAAGTAAAATGGCTCCATGGGGCAAAATCGGTTGAGAACCATTGTTCTAATCAGATTTAGACAGATTATGTGTTCCAATCAGTTATACAGCAGAAAAGACCGTACGTCCAATTAGTTAAATACAGAATAAATATGTCACAATCAAATAATTTTTTTTTAAGTTCCTATGCACACCATGCAGTCATTAACGTATATGATGGCACACGTAAAAGTTAACCACCATTTACTGTGAGTTTATAATTAATAAAGTCACATTTTACAGTCAGTTTATAATTAATAACAACATTTTACAGTAAGTTTATATTTAATAAAACTATATTCAATAGTCAGTTTATAATTAGTAAGAATACGTTATAATTTAAAAAGAACACATTTTACAGTCAGTTTATAATTAATAAAACTACATTTTACATTCATTTTATATTTAATAAAACTTCATTTTACAGTCAGTTTATAATTAATAAAGCCACATTTTACAGTCAGTTTATAATTAGTAAAAAGACTACTTTTTATAGTCAGTTTATAATTAATATAACCACATTGTACAGTCAGTTTATAACCGATAAACTACATTTTACAGCAAGTTTCTAATTAATAAGACTACATTCTATATCCGCTTATAATTAATATAAATACATTTTATAGTCAGTTTATAATTAATAAACTACACTTTTACAGTAAGTTTATAATTAATAAGACTACTTTTGATATCCGCTTATAATTAAAATAACTACATTTTACAATCATTTTATAATTAATAACACTACATTTTGCAGTGAGTTTATAATTAATTAAACTACATTTTACAGTCAGTTTATAATTATAAAACTACATTTTACAATCATTTTATAATTAATAACACTACATTTTGCAGTGAGTTTATAATTAATTAAACTACATTTTACAGTCAGTTTATAATTATAAAACTACATTTTACAATCATTTTATAATTAATAACACTACATTTTGCAGTGAGTTTATAATTAATTAAACAACATTTTACAGTCAGTTTATAATTAAAAAACTACATTTTAAAAAATCATTTCATAATATATTATTATATATTAGACTAAGAAATACACTTTCTCTCTCTAGACTACTTGTGTGACAATATTTTCATACTGCAGACAGTAACTGGGTTTATAGCGTGAGTTTGCTTTGACGTTCTAGAACTTATAAATATTATTTTAATTATTCCTAATAGTTAATTGTTGTTATCTTTCTACATATCTAATTTATTTTTTGAAAGACCTTTAATCTGATCGACTAGGGACGAGCAACATAATGGATGAATGAGTGATAATTAGTTGAGAGGAGGCAATAGTCGCCGACCCTGAAGACTACGTTAACTTGTTTTTCGTCATTATGTTAAGTTGAATAATATCTCGTTAAATTAATACAACTCACATTAATATCGTGATGGAAGGAATATAGAAGGCCGCGAGGTTGATATGAATATCAATTTAGAATAATTAAACCAAAAATATTAATAATTAAAATCCTGGTATATATATATATAGAGAGAGAGAGAAAATAAGTACCATGGCTTGCTTATAGCATAGTATATGTAATAAATTGTAAATTTAGTGACAGACACTTAGCCGTCTTAGGTAAACCAAAAACATCAACCAAATTGTAAAATAAGCTAATTTGAAGCTATTGGGCTCATACCTCAAAAATGAATTTAATTCTTTTACATTTTACAGCTACTATTGTTATTTAGTAACGCTGCAAAAAGCGCTTTAGATTTAATCTATTCTGATTTCCGCTAAATTTATTTATTAGCATAAATTAAATTAAGAACTATAATAGCTGCGCAGTTTACGTACCCCAGCAATTCGTTTGCGCTGGTCTCCCCTTTGGTCAATTTATAAGAAGTAGTAGTAGTAGTAGTAGTAGTAGTAGTAGTAGTAGTATTCGTGTATGTATGTATGTATATATATATATATATATATATATATATATATATATATATATATATATATATAAGTAAATAAAATACCAGAAGAGCGCGAATCGCAACAAACGAAATTTGCTAGTGTCCGCAAACAGCGCAGTTACTGTAGTTCTTAATTTAGTTAATGTGGACAAATGAATTTAGCAAAAATCAGAACAGGTCAATTTGAAGTGTTTTTGTAGTTATTGAATAATATACTAAATAATAATAGTAGTTGTAAAATGTAAAAGAATTAAAGTTCATTTTTGAGGTATGAGCCCAATAGCTTCAAATTAGCTTATTTTACAGTTTGGTTAATGTTTTTGGTTCGCCTAAGACGATTAAGTGTCTGTCATTAAATTTACAATTTATTACATATACTATGCTATAAGCAATTTATTATATACGTTTTCTATTTTCTCTCTCTCTCTCTCTCTCTCTGTATACGTATATACTAGGATTTTATTGTCCTTTAGCGAATTTGCAATTCAAGGTTTTAAATTATATAAACTATAGTATAATAATTATATATATTAAAGTAGTAAGGTAAAAGAGCTTTATAAAATACATTTTTGTATATTGAGTTGGTAGATTTAATTGTTATGATTGGTTTGGTTTGTATTTGATATTGAACTTGGTTTTGATTTAGAGTATATAATGTAAATAAAAATTAATACATGGTATGTATTTAATTTGGTGAGGAGTAAGGATAGGTAGTTACAATGCTACGATATAATTATTTTATATAATGTAAAATGGTTATATTTATCCTAAGTATTATAGAAGTAGATGATATTTAAGTTTTCACTAACACCAGTATGTAGTTTTGGTTAATGAATGAAAGTTTGAACCAGATTAGTTTTAATAGAGTTGGTAAATTTAGTGCCAGCATCCGCGGTTAAACTAAAGACTCTAGTTATATAAATAATGGTGGAGTAGGTTAATAGATTTTGAATTGGATAAATATTTTAAGGATTGTTATTTAGATGTAAAATGTGTAAATAATATAATTTATTTTGATTAAAATAGAAATGAATTGAGTTAACGATATCTTAATGTAAAACTAGGATTAGATACCCTATTATTTTTGATGTAAATTAGCGAAGAAAGAGCTTGCCTGAGTACTACGAATGAAATCAGATTTAAAACTCAAAGAACTTGGCGGTATTTTAGACCATTTAGGGGAACCTGTCTCGTAATCGATAGTCCACGTTTTACCTAACCTTATTTTGTAAAGTATGTATACCGTCGTCGTCAGGTAACTTTTAAGAATTAAAATAGTTAGCAATATAAATTAGTTTTAATTTAAACGTCAGATCAAGGTGCAGCTTATAATAAGGTGAGGATGGGTTACAATTAATAATTTATAATACGAAGTGAGAAATGAAAGTTTTAAGGAAGGAGGACTTAAAAGTAAAAATTGTAAGAGTATAATTTTGAATAAGGCTCTGAGATGTGCACACATCGCCCGTCGCTCTCGTTGAAAAATGAGATAAGTCGTAACATAGTAAGGGTAACGGAAGTTGTCCTTAGGAAGATATAACATAAAATGTAATGTATTTCGTTTACGGCGAAATAATACTTAGTTATAAGTTATTTTCAGATAAATTTGAGGTATTTATATTTATTTTAAGATTAAGTTGAAAACATTTTTATACCTAGTAATGGTGATTGAAATTGTATAATGGGGAGAATAGTACTGTAAAGGAATTAAATTTAGTTATGTTAAAGCAGTTATTTGAAATGTACCTTTTGTATCATGGTTTAGCAAGATTATCAAGTTAAATTATTTTTCTAGAAATCTAATGAGCTATTTTAATTTATTTTTATAGGATGAATCAAGATAAATGTAGCAAAATTTTCTAAAAAAATTAAAATAGAAATTATATTTTATTCGTATTGGATGATAGCTAGTTTTTTTATAAATATATATAAGTATATAATTATGTATTGATTGATTAAATGTAATGTATTTAATTGATTTTAATATAAATTACAGATAATGAAGGCTAATCTTAATTATTATAAAAAGAGTATTGTATTGTATTTTTGTATGAAATGTAAGCTTGAAGTTAGTTATTATATTTAGTTTGTTATAAAATATTATAGTGTTTATATTAAATTAATTTATTAATGTATTTTATTATTATAAGAACGTATAAGTGGAATTATTATTGATTATATTATTTATGCTTAAATGAGTATTTTGATATTATATTATTTAAATAAAATAGATATTTAAATAAATGTTTATTTTGATATATTAAAATATAAATAAGGAATTCAGCAAAGTTATTAATTCGCCTGTTTAGCAAAAACATGTCTTTTTGATTTTAAAAATATAAAAAGTCTGACCTGCCCAGTGAATATATTAAACGGCCGCGGTATTTTGACCGTGCGAAGGTAGCATAATCAATTGTCTTATAATTGAAGACTGGAATGAATGGTTGAACGAAATTAAAACTGTTTCATTTATATTAATTAGAAATTGGTTTTTAAATGAAGAGATTTAAATTTAATTAATAGACAAGAAGACCCTATTGAGCTTTAAATAACTTTAAAATTAAAAATTTATTATTAGAGATTTAAGTTTTAAATGTTTTTTAGTTGGGGCGACTAAGGAACAAGAGAAGCTTCCTTTATTTGTTAGATCGATGGATTTTGATCCAGTATTAAACTGATTAATGGAGATAGTTACCATAGGGATAACAGCATAATCTTCTTGGAGAGTTCTTATCAAAAAGGGGGGTGGTGACCTCGATGTTGGATTAAAATATCCTAAAGGTGTAGAGGCTTTTAAGGGTTGGTCTGTTCGACCATTAAAATTTTACATGATCTGAGTTCAGACCGGCGTGAGCCAGGTCAGTTTCTATCTTTAATTGATGATAATTAATTTTAGTACGAAAGGACCAAATTAATAGAATGAATAAATCTATTGTTTTGAATTTATATAATTAGTAATTTAATTTTATTATATTTTTGTATTATTTAGTTAATGTGTTGTGGTTTTATAGATGGCTTAAATTGACATAGTAGTAATAAAGATGGCAGAATAAGTGCATTAGATTTAAGCTCTAAATGTAAAGGTTATTAATTTTTTCTTTATAAATAATATATGTATATATATATATATATATATAAAGAAAGAGAGAAAGAAAGAAAGAAATGAAAAAAAGAGAGAGAGAGAGAAAATGCGAGGGGAATAAAGTGCCTGATTGTTAATGTTATTTAATATTATATTGGGTATACAATATTAAATGTAAATCTAAACGCTAGGTATTTGGTGGTAAAGTATGTGATTGTTTTAGTTATGGTATTTAAATTTGAGAATTAAACAGTAAACATAAGAGTAGCAGAAATAAAATGTATTAGATTTAGGTTCTAAAGGTTGAAGAGTTATAAAGCTTTTTCTCTTATAAATGTATATTTCTTTAGTTTCTTGTGCTTTATCATATATTTGTGTATTGTTAGCAGTGGCTTTTTTTACTTTTTTGGAGCGTAAAGGTTTAAGATATATACAAATTCGAAAGGGACCAAATAAAGTTGGTTTTATTGGTATTCCACAACCAATTGCTGATGCTGTGAAGTTATTAACTAAAGAAGTTATTAAACCAGTTTTTTCCAATTATATTTTATATATAGGTGCTCCTGTTTTTAGTTTTGGTTTGGCTCTTTTATTATGACAGTTATACCCAAGATATTTTAGTATTGTATATTTTAAATGAGGAGTTTTATTTTTTTTATGCGTATCTAGATTAAATGTGTATGGTGTTTTATTAGCTGGCTGGTCTTCTAATTCAAAATATGCTTTAATTGGTAGTCTTCGTGCTATTGCTCAAACTATTTCTTATGAAGTAAGGATGGTTTTGATTCTTCTTTTTCCTCTTTTTGTTGTTAGGAGATTTAGATTTTTAGATATTAAAGATTGACAGGAAGTAATTTGGTTAATATTTTTAATGAGTCCTGTTTCATTTTTGTGATTTGTTTCTTGTATTGCTGAAACAAACCGCGCGCCTTTTGATTTTGCTGAAGGAGAGTCTGAATTAGTTTCTGGCTTTAATGTCGAATATGGTGCTGTTGGATTTGCTCTTATTTTTCTTGCTGAGTATGCTAATATTTTAGTAATAAGATTGTTTATAGTGATTTTATTTTTAGGTGGACCTTTTTTAATGGTTTTGTCTAGTGATTTGATTATAATAGGAAAAGTTTCATTTTTAGCTTTTATATTTATTTGAATTCGGGCTAGTTACCCGCGGTTTCGATATGATTTTTTAATGAATTTAACTTGGAAATCTTTTTTACCGTTAGCTTTGATTTTATTAATATTTTTTTTAGTTATAATATTTAATTTGTTTTTATAAGCAAATGATAGTTTAATAAAAATATTAGCATTGGAAGCTAAAGATTAGGGTGTGTACCTATAATTTGATAAATGACTATATTAATTTTAAGTTCGTTTAGTCTTACTTTTTGTTTTATAATTCCATTGATAGCTCAACCGTTAAGGTTAGGGTTTTGTATTATAATGTTGACATTATTGATATGTATGTTAATTGGTATATTTTTGTCTTCATGGTAAGGATTTATCTTGTTTTTGATTTATGTTGGAGGGTTATTAGTAATATTTGCTTATGTTGTGGCTCTTATTCCTAATATTATGGTATATATAGATTTATCCATTGTTTTAATTAGGATTATGCAAATTAGTTTTGTATATATATATTGGAATTCTTATTTTATTGACATTAAGGGCTTGAATGTTTTAAATGTTAGGTATATAATAAATGTTAAAATAAGAAGTATTGAGTTAGTTTCTCCTGAGTTTATTACTATTTTAATTGGTTTGGGTATTATTTTACTGATTAATATAATTGTTGTAGTAAAAATCTGTTATTACAAATATAGGGTAATACGGCCTTTTGTGAATATTTAGTTATTATAGTTTATAAAATTAATGATTAGTTGGTTATAAGATAAATGATAATGCATAGTTCTTTACGTAAAATACATCCTGTTTTAAAAATTATTAATGGGGCATTAATTGATTTACCTTCTCCTTCAAATCTATCAGTGTGATGAAATTTTGGTTCATTATTAGGTTTATGTCTTGGAGTTCAAATTATTACTGGTCTTTTTCTTTCAATACATTATGCTGGGCATATCGATTTTGCTTTTAGGTCTGTGGCTCATATTAGACGTGATGTAGAATATGGTTGGTTGATCCGCGTTATTCATGCTAATGGTGCATCCTTATTTTTTATTTGTATTTATTTACATATTGGTCGTGGTATGTATTATGGATCATATAAGAATCATTTCACATGAAATATTGGTGTAGTATTATTATTTTTAACTATGGCTGTTGCATTCTTAGGTTATGTTTTGCCATGAGGGCAGATATCTTTTTGGGGGGCTTCTGTGATTACTAGATTGTTATCAGCAATTCCTTATGTTGGTAAAATACTAGTTGAATGGATTTGAGGGGGATTTACTGTTGATAATGCTACTTTAACTCGGTTTTTTGCACTTCATTTTCTTTTGCCTTTTATTATTGTAGTTATATCTGTTATACATTTATTATTTTTACATGAAACAGGGTCTAATAATATATTATATGTTAATAGTGATGTTGAAAAAGTTTCTTTTCATGCTTATTATAGTTATAAGGATTTGTTTGGATTTGTTATTGTATTGTTTTTATTTTCTTGTTTAGTTCTATTTTTTCCGCAATTATTAAGTGATTCAGAAAATTTTATTTCTGCAAATCAATTAGTTACTCCAGTTCATATTCAGCCTGAATGATATTTTTTGTTTGCTTATGCTATTTTATGGTCTGTGCCTAATAAATTAGGAGGGGTTATTGCTTTATTATTATCTATTTTAATTCTTTTAATTCTACCTTTAACAAATAACAGGGTTATACGATCATTTGTTTTCTATCCTTTAAATCAAATTTTGTTTTGATTTTTTGTTGGTGTGTTTTTGATTTTAACATGAATTGGTAGCTGTTCAGTTGAGATACCATTTTCGTGAATTGGACAAATTTTTTCTTTTATATATTTTATATATTTTTTATTAAATTTAGTTTTATATTGATTATGAGATAAAGTTTTAAATTTTTAAAGCTGTTTCCGTGGGGAAAATTTGTCTTGAAAATGAATTTTAAGTGTTCGACTCTCTTTATAGCTTTAATTAAAATAAATTATTAATATTATTATATGGGATTATTTTATTTAAATTTAATTTGTATTATAAGATTTTTAATATCTGTGTTGGCTTTAATTTTACAATATAAACATTTATTAAGAATTCTTTTGAGCTTAGAAATAATAATTGTTAGTTTGTTTGTTATATTATTGCAATTAAATAATGTTGCATTAATTGGTGAATGTTCTTTTATTTTTATTACTTTAGGTGCATGTGAAGCTAGTTTAGGTTTGTCTATTTTAATTTCAATGATTCGAGTACGCGGGAATGATTACGTTGGAAGGTTTTCATCTCAAAAGTGTTAAGGTTAATTATATTGAGTTTGTCTTTATTATTACTATACAGATTTGATTTATTTTGGTACATTAGTATTTGGGGCTTAAGAATTAGGTCATTAGTTTGTATTTTAAATATTTTTAGGAATCAATTTTCATTTTCTATATATAATGGATTTGTTTCTATTGATGTTATGTCTGTTTTATTAGTATTTTTATCTTTATGAATTTCTTTAATAATACTAATAGCAAGACAATTTAGAGTAAAGATTAATAACAATTACAGATTTGGTTTTTGTTTTATAATTTTAATTCTGAATTTAATTTTGGTAAATACTTTTTGTGTTTCTAGTGTCATTATATTCTATTTTTTGTTTGAGGCTTCATTAGTTCCAACATTAATAATTATTTTAGGATGAGGGTATCAACCAGAACGACTTCAGGCTGGTATATATATAATAATTTATACTATTACTGCTTCTTTACCTTTATTATTATGTTTATTATTAGGTGGTAATAGGATATTTGGTAGATACAATGTTTTTATAATTTTTTTAATATTAAAATATGATGGATTTTTATATTTTTCATATACATGGCTATTATTTATATTGGTTGTATTGTTAGCATTTTTGATTAAATTACCCATGTTTTTTGTCCATTTATGGTTGCCAAAAGCTCATGTTGAAGCTCCAGTGGCTGGGTCTATAATATTAGCTGCCGTATTATTGAAATTAGGTGGCTATGGCATTATTCGTATATATCAATATTATAGAATTAAAGTGGTTGATTTATTTTTATTGATTGTGTTTTTAAGATTATGAGGAGGATTTTTGACAAGGATTATTTGTTTTTATCAGGTTGATTTTAAATCATTAATTGCATACTCATCTATTGGTCATATAGCCTTAATACTTTTAGGAATTTTTTCTAATACTTCATGAGGATGGGGTGGTGCAATGTTAATAATGATTTCCCATGGATTCTGTTCATCTGCTTTATTTAGATTAGCTAATTTTACTTATGAGAAAAGTTTTACTCGCAGTTTATTTATTTCTAAGGGTTTATTGATTATTATTCCATTTTTATCATTATGATGATTTTTGTTTTGTGTCATTAATATAGCTGCTCCTCCTAGTTTAAATTTAGTTAGTGAATTAATAATTTATCCGGCAGTGATTTTTAATTCAAGGTATTATATTTTTCCTTTGTTATGTATAAGATTTCTGGCTGCTGTTTATAACATATATTTATATAGAAGAATTAATCATGGTGGTAACCCAAAATTTATTAAATCATTTGGTAATTTGAAGGACTTAAATATTTTAATATTATTTCTTCACTGGGTTCCAGTGAATTTTTTAGTAATAAAAAGCGAATTAATTACTAGATGATTGTAGACTAAATTAGTTTAAGAAGGGAAAAGAACGTTAGGTTGTGATTCTAATAGTAAAAGATTTTATTTAGTAGATGTATAACACTTTAAAGCTGTCTTCTATTTGTTCTGTTATATTACTTATGTATAGTGGGTTTATATTTATTATAAGTTGTTTGTTTGTAATAAATAATAATTGTTTATTTATCGAATGAGTTGTTTTAAACTTTAGATCGTGTTCTATAAAAATAAGTATTGTAGTTGATAATATTAGTTTGAGATTTAGTAGGATCGTTTGTTTAATTTCTGGTTGTGTTATAATATTTTCATCAAGATATATAAGAAATGATGTATTTTTAAATCGATTTATTTGGTTGGTTATATTGTTTGTATTGTCAATAAATATACTTATTTTTATTTCAAGATTACCTGCTTTATTGTTGGGTTGAGATGGATTAGGAATTGTATCATTTATTTTGGTGATTTATTATCAAAATAATAAATCATTAGGTGCAGGTATATTGACTATTTTGGCTAATCGTATTGGAGATGTTATAATTTTAGTTTCTATTGGGATTTTAGTTATTTTAGGGTATTGAGATATTATAGTAATTGAAGAGTTTTTACTATCTTTATACCTTAGTTTATGTATTTTAATCGCAGGAATAACAAAAAGTGCACAAATACCATTTTCTAGCTGATTACCAGCAGCTATGGCTGCTCCAACTCCTGTTTCTGCTTTAGTTCATTCTTCTACATTAGTTACAGCTGGTGTTTTTTTACTAGTTCGGTTTTTTCCTATTTTAGAAAAATGAGCTTTGTTTAGTCCTTTATTATTGATGATTTCAGTTTGTACAATATTTATAGCTGGAGTAGGGGCTAATTATGAGAATGATCTTAAAAAAATTGTTGCTTTATCAACTTTAAGTCAATTAGGAATAATAATAATAAGATTGGCTTTAGGATTACCTATATTAACTATTTTTCATTTATATACTCATGCTTTATTTAAGGCTCTTTTATTTTTATGTGTTGGTGTTATTATTCATAGAAGGGCAGGAAACCAAGATATTCGTTTAATAAATATATTATATTATCAATTACCACTAACTAGTAGATGTATAAATATTGCTAATATATCATTGTGTGGTGGGTTATTTTTAAGTGGATTTTATTCTAAAGATCTTATTTTAGAATTAAGATTATTTAATTCGACTAGGTTGTTTATAATTATAATAATTTTTTTAAGCGTTGTTTTAACAATTACTTATAGTATACGGTTGTTATTTATTTCTGTTTGCAATATAAATAAGGGAGATAGATTTCACAGAAAAGGTGATTTAAATATTTATTTTAATTTTTCTATATTAATTCTTAGGTTAGCGGCTATTACATTTGGAGCAATATTACAATATTTTTTTATTGAATTTGATTTAAATTTTTTTCTACTATCATATTGGCAAAAAAAAGTTGTACTTGGTATTATTGTAGTTGGGGTGTTTATTTCTATAGTGTTGTGTAAAAATTTTTATAACAAAAAGTATATAAGAAAATTAGATAGATTTTTTAGGTTAATATGATTTTTAGTCCCATTATCAACATATCCTTTTGTTAAATTTAGTGTAATAACTAGAACTTATATTCTGAAGTGTATTGATTGCGGTTGGGTAGAAATTTTAGGAGGCCAAGGTAGATTTTTAACAGTAATAAATTTTAGTAAAATTAATCAAATTGTTCAATTTAAATTATTTAATTTTTTAATTATATTTATGGTTGTATTAATAGTTATTACATATTTTATTTTTATATAAATTTTGATAGCTAAAGTTTAGAGCGTGGCATTGAAGGTGCTAAAGTAACAAAATATGTTTCAAAATACAATTTTATTTTGATTTAAATATTAAGAAGTTATTGTTTTTATTATTATTAGTTTAAATTAATTTAAGGTAGTAAGTAGTACATATAATGTAAGATTTAGTATTGAATATTTAATTAAAAGGTACTAAAGATTATATAAATATATAAGTAAATAATATTTTAAGATTAAATTAATACCATAAATATTTTTTTATTACATGGGATGCAGATATATATAAAATTTATTATGTAGTATTTATAGAAGTTAAAAATGAAAGTATTATTATGACGATAATAATTATAAAAATAAAAATAACAATAATAGTTTAAGTTTAAAATAACGATTTTGTAAATCGATGAGTGAAAAATTATATTTCTTATTGTATAAAAATAAATTACTTCTTAGATAAAATAATATGATTAAAATAAAAATATTTTATATACATGCGTTTATTAATGAAACGAAATTCTTTTCATTTAGTTGAATTTAGTCCTTGACCATTAACTGGTTCTATAGGGGCATTGTTTTTAATATTAGGTTTAATTGGGTGATTTCATTTAGAAACCTATAAATTGTTATTAATTGGATTATTACTTATTTTATTTACTATATTTCAATGATGACGTGATGTAATTCGTGAATCAACATATCAAGGATTTCATACTATTGAGGTATCAAAAGGTTTACGTTGGGGCATAATTTTGTTTATTACATCTGAGGTATTATTTTTTTTTGCTTTTTTTGGGGCATATTTTCATAGAAGATTAGTTCCTAGATTAGAAATTGGGTTGTGCTGACCTCCTGTTGGTGTGTATTCTTTAGATCCGTTTAGTGTCCCATTATTAAATACTGGTGTTCTTCTTTTTTCAGGCATTACAGTTACATGAGCTCATCATAGATTAATAGAAGGTAATTGACTTGGTGGTATACAAGGATTGTTTTGTACTTTTAGATTAGGTATTTATTTTATGTTTCTTCAAGCAGGTGAATATTTTGAAACATTTTTTAGTATTGCTGATGGCGTTTATGGTTCAACTTTTTTTGTAGCTACTGGATTTCATGGTTTACATGTTTTAATTGGCAGTAGTTTTTTTATTTGTTTGTTTTATACGAGTAGTGTTTTATCATTTTTCAATTGGCCATCACTTTGGGTTTGAAGCAGCTGCTTGATATTGACATTTTGTTGATGTTGTATGATTATTTTTATATTTATCAATTTATTGATGAGGTTATTAGAAATTTAATTTTTATTTACTTCAAATAGCTTAGCTTGAGCGTTAGATTTTTAATTTAAAGGGGATAAATGAGTTTATTTTTGAGGATGAAAATAAATAATAATGAGTAATGGGAAAAGAAAAGAGAGAGCACAGTACTTAAAGTAAACTAATAAAATTAAATTTTATTTACAAATTCAATTACGCTGGTTTTGCATTCCAGAATTAGAGCCGGTTATTGGCTATGAATTATATGTATGTATTATAAATAACATAATAGAGTGTGTATGGTTTCGGCCCATAATTTAAAGGTAATTACCCCTTTTTTATAAAAAAATTAAATGAAAACCAAATGATTTAGGTGTTTAATTGTTAATTAAAATATTGTAAGATAATAGTTTACTCATTTAGAAATTAAGTAAAATTTATATAGATACTACGCCGGATGCACGGAAATCAGTGATATTGATTTTATAAAAATTGTTGAAGTTTTTTAGTGTTAATGTTTAGAAGTGTAATAAATAGAGTAATTGGTTTTAGTTTATCAGTTTTAGTAATAGGTTTAGGCTGAATATTATCTTTTAATGCATTAATAGATCGGGAAAAGAATTCTCCATTTGAGTGTGGATTTGATCCATTAAAATCTGCGCGATTATCATATTCCATACGATTCTTTTTATTAGCTATTATTTTTCTTATTTTTGATATTGAAATTGTTTTATTATTTCCATTATTAGTGAGTGTTTCAATAATATTTAGATATAAAAGAATTTTAGGATGTTTTTGGTTTTTAATTATTTTAATTATTGGATTATTTTATGAATGAAGGGACGGATCATTAGATTGAGTAAAATAAAATAGAAAAAATTTGGAATTGAAATAAGATTGCTAATTTTATTTTGGGTAATTCGATTTTATCCTTTTTCTTATGTTAGGTGTGTTATTTAATTATTTATTTTGGGTTATAATAGTTTTTGGTACTATTTTTTCTATTTCATCTTTACATTGACTAGGAATATGAGTCGGGTTGGAGTTAAATTTAATCGGATTTTTGCCTATCTTAGTGTATAGAAAAAATATAAGAATAAGTGAATCTGGGACTAAATATTTTATTGTACAAGCGATAGGATCTAGTTTTTTAATATTTGGTAGATTAATTTTATTTAGTTTTACTTTTTCTTGAGAAATTTCGAATATATTAAATTTTGAATATTTTTTAAGAAGCATTATTTTTTTAATAAGTGGGCTTTTCATAAAGATTGGTATATTTCCATTTCACTTTTGGTTTCCTAGTGTTATAAGCGGACTATCATGACTATCTTGCTTACTATTAGTTATTTGACAAAAAGTAGCTCCTATTTTTCTAATTAGCGTATTAATGGAAATTGTTAATGTAATATGATTATTGTTAATAATTTGTGTTTTAAGTTCTGGGTCTGCTTTAGTTGGTGGATTTGGAGGGGTAAACCAGTCACAAATTCGTGGTTTATTAGCTTACTCATCTATTGGTCATATAGGCTGAATTATTTTTTCATTATGTGAAAGGTGCTATAATATAAAAATTTATTTTTCTATCTATATTATTATTTCTTTATGTTTATTTATTGTTTTATGATATAATAATATTATTTTTATATTAGGTATAAATAATTTTATTAAACATTTATTTATTGATTTTAGGATTATTTTATTATTTCTATCACTGGGCGGGCTACCACCGTTATTAGGTTTTATTGCTAAATTAAATGTTTTTATTAGTATTTTTGATTTATATATATATTGATTTATTTTATTATTAATTTTAGGGTCAGTTATGAGTTTATTTTATTATTTAAGTTTGCTTTTTGTGTTCTTTGTTAATATCTTTAATAAAGTTATTTACAAAGAAATTTTTAAAAGGTATAATGTAATTAGATTGATTTTACTTGTTAATTTTTTAGGTGGATTAGTTATATTTATATTTGATTTTTTTGAGTTTATTTAATGCGTTGGTTATTTTCTACTAATCATAAAGATATTGGAACTTTATATATTTTGTTTGGTGTATGATCAGGATTAGTTGGTACTGGACTTAGTATTTTAATTCGAATTGAACTTGGTCAACCTGGTACTTTATTAGGTAATGATCATTTATATAATGTAATTGTGACTGCTCATGCATTTGTTATAATTTTTTTCTTGGTTATACCTATAATAATTGGTGGGTTTGGGAACTGATTAATTCCTTTAATGTTAGGTGCTCCTGATATAGCTTTCCCACGTTTAAATAATATAAGTTTTTGGTTATTACCTCCAAGTTTATTGCTTCTTTTATCTTCGGCTGCTGTAGAAAGTGGGGTTGGAACTGGTTGAACAGTATACCCACCTTTAGCAAGTAATTTAGCACATGCTGGCGGATCAGTTGATTTAGCAATTTTTTCATTACATTTAGCTGGTGTATCTTCTATTTTAGGTGCTGTTAATTTTATTACAACTGTGATCAATATACGTTGACGGGGTATGCAATTTGAACGTTTACCTTTATTTGTATGATCTGTAAAAATTACTGCTATTTTACTTTTATTGTCTTTACCTGTTTTAGCAGGAGCTATTACTATACTTTTAACTGATCGAAATTTTAATACATCATTTTTTGACCCAGCTGGAGAAGGGGATCCTATCTTATATCAACATTTATTTTGATTTTTTGGTCATCCAGAAGTATATATTTTGATTCTACCAGGATTTGGTATAATTTCTCATATTGTAATACATTATTCATGCAAAAAAGAGGTATTTGGAACTCTTGGAATAATTTATGCAATACTTGCTATTGGTATTTTAGGATTCATTGTTTGAGCACATCATATGTTCACAGTTGGGATAGATGTAGATACTCGTGCATATTTTACGGCCGCTACTATAATTATTGCAGTTCCTACTGGTATTAAAATTTTTAGCTGATTAGCAACTATTAATGGTGTGAAAATTAAATATGAAACCCCTATGCTTTGAGCTCTTGGATTTATTTTCCTATTCACTGTTGGAGGGTTAACAGGAATCATATTGTCAAATTCTTCTCTTGATATTATACTTCATGATACTTATTATGTTGTAGCTCATTTTCATTATGTTTTATCAATAGGAGCTGTATTTGCTTTATTTGGTGCTTTTAATTACTGATTTCCATTATTAACTGGCATTACTTTACATGAACGATGAACAAAAGCTCATTTTTATATTATATTTATTGGTGTAAATGTTACTTTTTTCCCACAACATTTTTTAGGATTAAGTGGTATACCGCGTCGATATTCTGATTATCCTGATTGTTATATAAAATGAAATATTATTTCCTCTTTAGGGTCAATAATTTCGTTTGTTGCTGTATTATATTTTATAATTATTGTTTGAGAAGCTTTGGTGTCACAGCGCGGTGTTGTTTATAGTTTACATCTAAGTACCTCTTTAGAATGAGATAATATTTTACCTGTGGATTTCCATAATCCAATGGAAACTGGTGCTTTAATTAAAGCTTAAGATATGAGTTTTTGGGGACAATTAGGATTTCAAGATGCAATTTCTCCTATAATAGAGGAATTAATTTTTTTCCATGATCATGCAATAATAATTTTAATTATAATTATTAGATTTGTTGGTTATGCTGCATTATCTTTAATAATAAATAAATTAAACTGTCGTTCATTAGTTGAAGGCCAGGAAATTGAAACTTTTTGAACACTTATTCCAATATTAATTCTTATTTTTTTGGCTTTACCTTCATTACGGTTATTATATTTATTAGATGAAATTGATGATTGTAGATTAAGTGTAAAGAGCATCGGTCATCAATGATATTGAAGGTATGAATATTCTGATTTTTTAAACATTGAATTTGATTCATATATAATTCAAACAAATGATTTAAATTTAGGTGATTTTCGTTTATTAGAAGTTGATCATCGTGTTATTCTTCCAACAGAAACAAATATTCGTATATTAATTACATCTGGAGATGTAATTCATTCTTGAACTATTCCATCTCTTGGTGTAAAAGTAGATGCTATTCCAGGTCGTTTAAATCAATTAGGATTTTTTATTAAACATTCTGGTATTTTTTATGGACAATGTTCTGAAATTTGTGGGGCAAATCATTCTTTTATACCTATTGTAATTGAAGTTGTGCCATTAGAAACTTTTATTAAATGGATTGAATGAAGATATAATAATAATTAAATTTAAGTTTAATAAAGTTAGTTAAATCTATAACTTAAGGTTGTCAATCTTATATAACTAATAAAATTTAGTACTTTTTATTATGCCTCAGTTATCTCCATTAAGATGAGTTTTTCTTTTTTCTTTTTTTTGAGTTATAATTTTAATAGTAACTATTTTAATTTGGTGAATTAAAAAAATAGAATTTAATTTAAATATTAGAGATATAAATTATTATAATACTGAAAATAATTGAAAATGATAAAGAATGCTTGTTGATATTTTTTCTACTTTTGATGATCATAATCAAGTTTTCATGTCTTTTTATATTTTGTTATGAATATTAAGATTAATAACTATTTTATTGTTTAGTTCAACGTTGTGGTTAACTAATAATTCATGAGTTATAGTAATAAATATACTAAAAAGAGTAATTAGTGGGCAGATTTTTCGTTCTTTTGGTTTTTATTTAGGGGGGTTTGTTAATTTAATTGTTTCTTTATTTTTATTTTTAATTCTGATAAATTTAAGTGGATTGGTTCCTTATGTATTTAGCTCAACTAGTCATTTGGTTGTTTCATTTTCTTTAGGCTTTCCTATATGATTTGCATTAATCTTATCTAGATTTTTATATAATACAAAAATTTTTATTGCTATATTATTACCTATAGGGGCTCCATCTGTACTTAATCCATTTTTAATTATTGTTGAAACAGTCAGTATTAATGTTCGATCAATTACTTTATCAATTCGATTAATTGCTAATATAAGTGCAGGTCATATTGTATTAACTTTAGTAGGAAATTACCTTATAGCTAGTATTTTTAGTGGAGTTTTTTCTGCAATTATATTAATATTTATTCAAGTAGTTTATACTATTTTTGAATTTGGGATTAGGTTAATTCAAGCATATATTTTTTGTTTATTAATTACTTTGTATTCAGACGATCATCCTCATTAAAATCTTGATATTCCTTTAATGAATAATACATAGTAATTTTTAAATATAAGAGAATTATAAATTTCAAATTAAATTACACTGTATTAGGTACAAAATAAATTAGTATATAATAATTTATGTAACTAAAATAAATAAACAAATTAATTTAAGTTATTATTTTAATTTACTTATATGTGAGTAAAAACATAAATAAACATAAGTAAGTATCGTATAAAATATATAAAAATATAAGATTTAAGATTTTAATCTTTTTTGAAACTTTGAAGGCTTCTAGTTTAAAATAACTTAAAATCCTTTTCTTATTAAAAGGATGTATTTAAGTCCTTCCTTAGAATTCAAAACTCTTCGTGCTCAGACACCGTATAATAATAAATGCATTATTTAAAATTAATTAAAATTCTAGCTTGGAAGGCGAGCGTAGTCAATACTGATAATGTTATATATTAATATTGATTGACTTCAATATATATCTTAACCTAATATATTTTTAATAAATTATTTTATACTTTTAAAATGAAATTCTAACGTGCTTCCAAACACTCTAAAAACTTTTTGTAGCATTATAACCCATAAATTTTAATTATTATGATAGGCTTAATCTATATTTATAAAATTAATTTAATAATTCACAATATTAATGCTGTACCATTAATATTCTATTCATTAATTATATCTGATTACTCTTTGAAAACTATAATTCCAAGAATACCTAGAAGGAAAAAGAGCCCCAATATTGATTATTAATTATTCTAATGTATTTTTAATAAATTATTTTGTATTTCAAAAAGTGATCTACATGTGCTTCCAAACATTTTAAAAATCATCTTAAGTATTTTTATCTATAAATCTTGGTTAGTTATAATAAGTTTAAATTATTAATTATATAATAATTGATTTAAATTTATAATTTAAAATCATTAACTACCTAATATCAATACTGTATTTCCTATTTGCTGATTCTTCCGGTCTTAGAGGTCGGGTACTGTGCAGTTCTGACACGGGGTGTCTGGTGTATACCCTCTTGCCTACATATGCGTATGTATGTATGTATGTATGTATGTATGTATGTATATATATATATATATATATATATATGTGTGTGTGTGTGTGTGTGTGTGTGTGTGTGTGTGTGTGTGTGTGTGTGTGTGTGTATATATATAGTTCTTAGTCCTCTTTGAAGTGCCACTCCAGCGATATCCGTGGTTTTTTCCAGTAACGCAAGAAGAAAAAAAGTTTTAAAAAAATAGTAAAGATCTGGTGTCCGTAGTTGACTAGACCGTATGTACTTGTGCAGAGCACAAGGGATTTCTCACCGATTTCAGACTTTAGCGATTTTTTCCGAAAGACGCAATTGTGCTCGGATCTAAAAACAAAAACAAAAACAAACAAAAACAAACTAAAATCTAAATTTAGATTATAAATGTTATATAATAAAGCAAAGGAGAAATGAGATTTAATTGAAAAAACCATCAATCTTAGGACAATGAAACAAGTGTCACGGGGATGGGAGGGGGTAATCAGAAAATTTATTTTTGTCCCTGTAAATTGTCTCCCCCTTTGTCCATACGTGGCCCGTTCTGGGACGCTATCACGCTCTCAGAGTTCATCTGCAGGTTAAGGTGAAAGGTTAATTAAATGTGCTGACAGCAAGTTCGTTCCCAGGTTGCTGTCAGGGCTTTTGCTTAGTTTGTTTACCTTTTTTTTTCCAATGTATTAATGAGCGAGTGGTACGATGTTCATGCTTTGTCAGAGTGTTTGAGAGTGTGAATACTTATTTTGTAATTTTACTTTTATAATTAAAATCACTTGTATGTCTTTTTAAGGTTGGATAGTCATTTTAATAATAGATAGAAGTTGTAGCTAGTCAGTTTTAGTCCTTACATATAAATTTAGTTAGGAACTATTTTCTTAGTCAATGCACCCCTAGAATGAATGCACCAAAACCCGAGAACAATAGCCTAAGCAGTCATGACTAATGAGTTATATATTTTTTCTGGGAGGGAAAGAATAAAAGAATTCGCCTGGCCATTTTGAATCAGTGTGTGTGTGTACATTCTGGACTACAGGGAGGTGTGAGGTCTTGTAATGTTCGCCTACACCGAGTCCGGACCGTTTTTCTATTCTCGTCACAATCGGGGAAGAAAGGCCAGAATATCTTCCACGTATTATACAGTGTTGGAGGTGTGTTTTGTCGCACCCAACTCTTTCATGGTAACCTGCATCGGATGCCAGTATTATACGTTGGACTCAAAACCTGGACAGTGGTTGTTCATCAGTGACTGTGCGCCAAGTGCTAACGGGACAAGACTGGGCCGGGAGAAAGATATTCACCACCACTCATCAATATACCAACCATCTTTTAACTTCGCCCGCTATTCTTCAGCGAGGAGTTAGAATTATACTTTCGGCGTTTATCAATGCGAAAGGGCCACTGGGTTTATCAGCCTGCGTGCCAGTCAACGAGGCCTGACGGTTCTATAACCTCAACTCGTCGTATGTACTACGTACATTATCTGCGGTATCATCGTGATTTTCTTAGTTTATTGGCCAATACTACTACGTTTATTTTTCAGCACGCAGACGTGCGTTTTCTTTTCTTTGAAATTAGTAAGTAGAAGAACTTTTCTCAGGGTGCATTCATTTAGGTAGGTTAGTATAGTTTATTATTTATTTAGAACTCTGTTGAAACATTATTGACACTTCTTTATATAAACATTTATGATTGATATAGGGTATTTACCCTAAACTTTCTTTTACAGACATTTAATTTAAGTGGAGATAATTTTAGTGTTCATCTTTTGTGGTGGGATTTTACCCACAAATTGGTATTAGAAATTTTGATACTATTTGATATAGTATTGCGGTTTTCACCGCTCCTCTCTTTAGTGTTGCTATTTGCGGTCATCACCGCTCTTTTCCGTACATGATTTGATAGTATTGCGGTTTTCACTGCCAGATCTATTATTAATTCTGCTTGTCATTTTATTTCATTTATCATATTTCTTTTTCTTCTTTTTTTTTCTTTTCTTCTTTCCTTTTCTTCCCCATTCCGTGGATGTTGTGAGAGGATGTGCTGAATGAATAACTAACATCGTGTGAGAGTTAGCCCCCCTTCTATTAGAATAAACTATTTTGTTAACTCTTTACCAGAGTTGGGCTTCTTTCTCTCTGTATGAAAGTTTATTGATACGATTGTTTGTCGTTCGTTCTGCTCGTCCATCACATCACATTCATACGCTTACTCACATTCACAGCCGACTTTCACATTTTACCCCACATCTCAGAGTAAATATATTTCCCACAAGAACATACGTTGGTATCTGAGTGTGAGAGTTGGTTATTATATCTACCACTCGATGTGTCGTCGGCAATCGCGGTTAGCCTGACCCACCCACCCCCCACCGATCGAGGAGAAGAGAGGAGTCGGCCCCATCAAGAACCCGCGACAACAAGAAATAATAAAAGTAAGATTTTATCTAATTATAGCTTAGAGTTCTGTAATGACTTAATGAAGTAATGAAATTAAGACCTTAGTTTTAAAATTCAAGTCTTTTAAAAAAAAAAAGGGGTTAATGGCAAGAAATTATTGCTTTTGGATAGGACATTATAGGTTGAAAAAATAAATTTATATTTAAAGGGTAAATGTTTTAGCATCGTCCAATGTCTCTGGTAGCTGAAGTCCTCGTGTTTCCGGTAGACATAGTGACGCTGGGCCAGCCAAGACTGAGAGTCCGACAAATATTACTGAATGGAAGTGTCGAATCCACCCGAAACATAATGGCTCTAGATCACACATTTTAAACATACATTTATAAAATAAGCCAAAGTACATCAATCAATAAGCAAAATGAAATAGAGTAGCAAATATTGGTAAGGTGAGTATATATATATATATACCAAGGTAGCAAAGTAAGGGGAGACAACTCGTGCGGTCATGTAACTAGCTCCGATGGCAGTGTTTCGCACCACTGTGATAAACATCTCCACAGTAAAGACAAAATTATTGCAAACGCAGCGGAAACGCCGAACTTTCTAATCATCGACAAAGTTATAGTTATCCACTCTGTTCCTACAAGAAGGAAACACAGATTAATATATTTTATTAGGTTTCATGTAAAACTTTCTTGAGACTATGAAAATGACAATACAATTAGGATAGGATGAAACGTTATAGTCTCCCTTTAAATAAACTGTGCATTTGAATATGTACTTAGCTAGGATTCTGCTTAACTTTTGTCCCTGCTCCTAATAATATAAAATGACAGTAAAGTTTTAAAACTAAGGATAGGCAAATTTACTATCCACAGTTACCATATGGAATTAACTGTCTACAATTATTTTGTCTTATGAAGAGTAAGTATTTAGCAGACTTAGAGAAGATGTATAAGGCATAATGTAGATGTCATCTGAAAATAATTATACTAGGACGAAAAGCACAGTTTTCATTTCGAAATACTTTCTTGGATAAAAATTTTTAGATTGGTATTGAATGGAATTACAATGGATTCCTAACACTTCTCCAACGAAAGCCGACGGAAACTATCTCACTTAATCACAGATCTATAAAGAAAGCTGATTTCAACAGATTACGAGTCAAATAAAACTGCAGTCTCAAAGTTATAATGACGCAAATTCAATAAAAACAAATTATCGTACGACAAGATCATTGACGTAACGTTCTTCACCCACCAGCACACGTTGTCACTTTTGATTGAACCGTGGAAAGGGAAACAACTGCCTGCAGTACGGAAAGAATTTCTTGCTGAAGAGAGACGTATTGTTTGGAAAAGGGAGAGCAGCTGTCTTCTACCTAGTACCGGTCTAGAAGTAGAGAAAAATCAGTTATCTGAACACGTTTCTAGAGGTGAGTGTCTACATTTTCATCCCGTTATTTCTATTATGTTCGTCATTGATGTATGTGTGTACGAAGTAATATCTCGAGCTAATGAAGAACTTTCTTTATTTTTTAAAATACCAAAAATAACCATCAAAGAAACCGTTGAACTCAGAATGAACAAAAATTAACTGTTTTAAAATGTTATTTCCCGCATCCGTCATTTGGCAAATTGAAAATAGGAAATGTGTCATAGATAAAGAATATATACCGTGTACATAATGTGTTCTTAGGAACGTAATTTACTTCTGATACTTTGGTTTTGCATTACTTTTATATTTACATCTGTTTAAGAAAACTTTGCTTGACTCTTTGTGTCGACCATGTCACACAATATAATTACCAACTAACCCATTATCACGAGTCACTAAATCTAATGGAAATATAATTACCAACTAACCCATTATCATGAGTCACTAAAACTAATGGAAATATAATTACCAACTAACCCATTATCATGAGTCACTAAATCTAATGGAAATATAATTACCAACTAACCCATTATCATGAGTCACTAAATCTAATGGAAATATAATTACCAACTAACCCATTATCATGAGTCACTAAAACTAATGGAAATATAATTACCAACTAACCCATTATCATGAGTCACTAAAACTAATGGAAATATAATTACCAACTAACCCATTATCATGAGTCACTAAATCTACCGGAAATATAATTACCAACTAACCCATTATCATGAGTCACTAAATCTAATGGAAATATAATGTTTACGTTCGAAGTATATTTTTATTGACATTATCTTGCGACTCGTTGGAGATTGTGTGCGTGTTGAAACAAGAGCGTGCACAGTTGAATGAAGGGAGCTAATCAAAGTATCACACGTCACGGTTTATCCTATTTCTGAAACACTTCGATTTCACTTTAAATCGACATACTGCAAATATATCAAATAGTATACTTCTAGTCATTAGCATAAAAAGTCTGCACTAAATGTGATACAAAGAAAATGAAGTCTTTGAAGCATAAAATAATGTGAGTAGACATTTATTATCAAAAACAAATATATTTTAACTTCTTTTGACATTTTAATATGTTCGTTTAGTGGAAACAGTGTTTTATATATTGCTGTCCCCCCTCCCTATAGTAGCATAATTTAAATTCGACTACAAAGAAATATATTTATTTGAAAAGTATTCTCTTAAAATTGCTAGAGTGTGCAGTTAATATGTACAAACAAATCTAGTGCCAATTACTCTTGGGTATGAATCCATCCTTTCTCAAAGCTTTCTTATCCCTATGCCTGGTATTGTGTCATTACCGTCAAAAAAATGTCACAGTCACGGTCGACGGGAAGTAAGCGGGTAAAATTTATTTTTTTTATTCTTCCTTACTACCTCCCTTTTCTCAATGACGTTTTGATTACGTTTTTTTATTTTTTATGTATTAATGAGCGAGTGGTGTGGTGTTCGTGCTTTGTTAGAATGTTAGAGAGTGTGAATGCTTATTTATTAATTCTCGTATTTTAAATATATTCATTTGTTTGTTTATTTATGTTACTACAGGTATCACTTCTGCTTTTACATTCCATAGTCTCTGAATTTCTAATCGGATATCTTAGTATTTTTCTTTTTTTTTATTTTTTATTGTATGTTTCTAATCACTAGGAAGTTCGACATCACTGATTTTTTCAATTGCTGTTCTATTGGACTTATTGAGAACTAGAATGTCTGGTCTTCGTGCAGGAATCACCCTATCTGTTCTTATCTCGAAGTCCCACAGTATTTTGACTTCTTCTGTTTCGGTGACTGCTTCTGGTTGGTGCATCCATGCTCTTTCTGGGATTTTTATGCCATAGTTCTCACACACATTTCTATGTATTTGTTTTGCCACTTTGTTGTGCATTTTGGTATATTCTGTTCCAGACAGAACTTGACATCCAACTAGTATGTGCTCTGTTGTTTCATCCATGGATTTGCAGAGTCTACATTTGGAATCATTTGAGATTTTCATTATTTTCGTTTTTTGTGATTTGGTGTTAAGATCTTGATCTTGTGCAGCTCTTATGAGTGTTTTTTTTTTCTGCTTTCAAACATGCCGCCTCTTTCAACCATTTGTAAGTTGATTGTTTTGTTGATGCACGGCTTGTCATGCTTACTGGCCATGGAGATGTTTTGGGTTCCAGGTATGTGGTAGTGATTGTTTCGTTGTTTTCTTCCATGTTTCTTTGTTGTGTCTGGGGTTTGGTACAGTCCACATATTTTTATTGCCTCTATCATTGGATCGTCTTTGTTGTTATTCCAGATGTAGTCCACAAGACCAATGAATTCTCTTTCAATGACACGTTTGATTTTATTGGCCTCCAAGTTTTTGTGATTCATAGAGCCTATCTACGTCTGTTTTGTGGTGTAAGTCTTTATTTATTGTGAGTAGTTTCCTTGTTTTTTTCAGTCCATTTCATTTATTGCCCAGTTTTGCTGACTACAGGTATCGCGTATGCGTTAAGGACTTGTATTTGTTCGCCCTATTTAGCTTAAACTTTAGGACTTGTCTAACCCGTCTTTTATACTCTCTCTTAACTTTGGACTTCAATTCTCTCTGCATATTTTCTTGATGTTGTATTATCACCAGGTATTTATATCCCTTTTCCAATGAAACATCGTTAATTTTGCCGATGTTGAATTGTAGATCCTCTGTTGTTTTGACCTTGACTTTCTGGATGATAATTCTTCCACATTTCTCAAGGCCGAATTTAATGCAGATTTTGACAGTATTTATCAGCGATGTGATGTCACATTCATTTTTACTGAAGAGCTTGAGATCGTCCATGTACAGTAAATGGATGATGAACTGTCCAGCTTTCATTTTGTATCGCAATCCTGTTTTCTGGATCATTTGACTGAGAGGATTTAGGGCAATGCAGAACGTCAATGGCGATAATGAATCACCTTGAAAGATTCCACAATATATTGTTATGTCTACAATACCTGTGTTGTTGCATATGAAGGTGGTTTTCCAGGTTTTCATTGATTCTGATTTAGGTTCTTTATTGATGGCGCTATTATGTACAATTTTAATGTTTTAATTATCCATGAATGTGGAACTGAATCATAAGTCTTTTGATAGTCAGTCCATGGCATTGCAAGATTTATTCTCCGTTTCTGCTGTCAATAACTATTAACTTATCAATCACCAATTGGTCCTTTGTTCTTCTGCTGCCTGGTCTAGAAACCTTTTTGTTCATTGGTTAGAAGTTTGTTTGATTGTTTCAAGATGAGTCATGATTTTGTAAGTTATAATTCCTGATAGTAACTTCCAGGTGGTTGATAGGCATGTGATTGGACGATAAGTGTTAGGTGTTGCGCTATTCACTGGATCTTTCATAATCAGTCTTGTTATTTCCTTCGCCATCCAGGCTGGCAGAGTTCCTTATTTGTATTTTTATGTCTTGCAGTTGTTCAGCAAGTCTAGTAGTAGTAGTAGTATCATCATTGTTATTATTGTTGTTTTGATGATGATGTTCATGTATAACTAATTAAAAGCGATGTGAATCTTAATTTAGGTTATTAATAATTCTCCAGAAGACACATTCAGTTTATATAAACCTTTCAATGTTAGTAGTTGTTGATTACACGTGTTCACAATTAGGTTGTTTGCAACAAGTCAATTTTTTTCATTAGGTGTCAGTCCAATTTATCCCTTCAAGGCATGTTACACAACTGTTCCAGAATCATTGATGCATTCACAAAGCACACAATAGAGTATTGTTTAGAACTTCAACTCATTAAATTATTAATTCATTAAATGACAGATGTCTGAGTATGATGTGTTTGGAAAAGGTTCTCTCATTATTAATTCATTAAATGACAGATGTCTGAGTATGATGTGTTTGGTAAAGATTCTCTCATTATCTGCTCAATAAATCATACGTGTATACCCAAACATTCGTTACAGACATCTCATTTTATTTTAAAATTAGATGAAAGGTACATGTTCTGTAATTTTATAAAGATTCTTCCATTATGATTTAATTAGATCACAGAAGTATTCCTGATAGTGGATTTGGTGAAAGCATGTACATGTTGCGGCATATACTTTCATTATATTCACTTGTGTCAAACAAATCTCATCTTGCTCGATAATTTACTTGTGTCAAACAAATCTCAACTTGCCCGATAATTAACTTGTGTCAAACAAATCTCAGCTTGCCAGATAATTAACTTGTGTCAAACAAATCTCATCTTCCCAATAATAGGTCAACAAGGACCTCAATGGAACTGAAAAGTAGTTGAAACTTTGTGTGAAGAATGGAGGCCATTGAATGAAAGGGGACTCAACTCTGGTTTACGACATTCATTGTTATTCAGTGCGAATCAAGGACACACGATATTGTTAACAATGCGCAAAGTTCCAGAATGTTACGTTATGTAGCTAGCATTTCTGGAAGTGTCTGAATGCAACGAAATATTCCTAACATTGGTCATAGTGTCTGAATGCAATGTTCAGTTGCTAAAATTGATTACAGTACATGCGTTTTGTTGCTAGCATTCATCAAAGAACCTGAGAGCAACATTATGTTGTTAAGATTTATTAAAATAGTTAACTTCAATTAGAAGGATTATATTGCTTTCAACTATTTTAGACATGAAAGTTTATTTTTACATTGTTAGAATAAAATTTCAAGAAAATGTGCAAAAATCAACTTCACGTATCAAACGCATATTTACTGTCAAAACGATTACGATATGGAAATAACTGTCTTTAATAAGTATGTAGCAGACCTATAGATGATATTTAAGTCATATTACAGACAATTCACAATAATTATACTATGAAGAAAAGCATTATTGTAAATTCGAAATATTTCTTGGATAATAATTTCACAAGGCTCTGGGAGTTCGTAATTACAACGTCTACCTAACGGAAGCTGATTTCAAGAGATTAGCATGCATTTAAGACTGCTGGTACAAAGTTATAATGAAGCAACATTAATAAAAACAAATTATCGTGCGTCAGATCACATACGTAACTTTCGTCACTCATCGACACGTTGTCACTTTTGATTGAACAGTGGAAAGGGAAACAACTTTCTGAAGTACTTAACTGTCTGCTTGTGAAGAGAGACATATTGTTTCTGAAAGGTTGAGCAGCTGTCCTCTGCAAAGTTCCGGTCAAAGAAGTCGAGAAGAATCACAGTTGACTGAAAACGTTGTTATAGAGGTCAGTGTATCATTTCATTCCGTCAAACACTGCTTTCTTAAACAGCGCGTTAAAATAAAAGTAATACAATTTTTTAGAAATAAATTACGTACTTAAAAAGACATTATGTACACGGTAATGTATTCTTTTTCTGTGACATATTTCCTACTTTCATTTTGCTATATGATTGAAGCAGGTAACGGCATTTTTAAAAAGTTATTATTTTGATGTTGTTAATTCTGAATTCACCACATTCGGTGTTACTGCTTTTGGTTTTAAAAAACACAGAGTTCTTCATTTGCACGAGATATTACTTCGTAAATAAACACACACACTTACACACACACGCGCACGCACGCACACATACACACACATGCACACACACACACACACACACACACACACACACACACACACACACACACACACACACACACACATCCATGACGAACATACTTTCACGAAATATGATTACCCTGTAACCGGTGATCACGATCACTGTATCTAATGTAAATAAATATGATGTGTTCAAAATACATTTTATCTACATTCACTATTATATAGCTTAGCTGTTTGAGAGATACCAACATGCATGAATACTGTGCGTGTCTCGAAATAAGTCCATTTAGGGTTGAAATAAGTGACGCGCATTAAAGTATCACACGTCACAGTTTATATCTGAAACACTTACGTCATTACTTCACATCGACACACTGCTATTACATCCATCAATCTATTTTTAGTTTATTCCATAAATAAACTACACCACCGGTAAAACGATCAAAGAAATGGAATCTATGAACCATAACATAACTGTGAGGAGACATTATTTATAACAAACAAGACATTAATTATCATCAACAAGACATTAATTATCACAAACAAGTACTAATTTGACTTCTTTCGCCATTTTAATATGTTTGTTTATGTATTGTTGTCACCCCTCCATCTAGTCGTCTAATTTAAATTTGACCACAAAGAATTAGATTTATTTGAAATATATTTTATTAAAATTGCTAAAGTGTGCAGTTAATAAGTGCAAAGAAAAACTAGTGCCCATTAATCTTGCAAACAACCTTCATTTGCCAAAGTTTTCTTCACGAGCAAACTTTGATGGACCTTAAATTCGGGTGTTTCATTATAAAGGAAAATTTTAAAAATATTTTGAGGTATAAATAAAATATTAAGTAAACGTTTTATGTTACGTGTGTGTAAGTATATGAGTGAGTCTGTTTGTTTGTGTGTGACATAACGTCATCGTAGTTATTGGATTTTATTATTATTATTTTTTACATTATTTTTGTTGTTGTTGTTGTTGTTGATGATGATGATGATGATGATGATGTTCATCTGTAACTAATTACAAGCAATGAGAATCTTAAATTAGGTTATTAATAATTCTCCAGAAGACACAATTTGTCTCCCTCACTTGGCAGATATGTAAGCTCTGTAAACACTTTCTCTCTTCCATAGCATTAAAATATTTGATGTCACACAATATTTGTGTAGGCACTCATTCTGTTTATCCTATCATAGCATCATTAGTCAAATGTGCATATATATAATTGTCACGGGGAAAAAAGGGGGAGGTAATCAGAAAATTAATTTTTATCCTTGATTATCTCCACTTAGCCATCCCGTCGATGCGACAGACGTTAGCAAGTGTCGTCTGCTAGCTAAATGACGTCTTAGTTACGTGCACTGTCAGCGTGTTTGTTTTCATTTACTGTGAAGTTGTCTGCTTATTGTGTTTGCATACACCCTCAGCAAGTTTACTAATTTCATGTTTCCAATATTTTTATAAAAATACAATTGATTAATTATTTGAGTTAGATGTTCAAAAATTGTGATTACAATATCTTGAAAATGTGTTTGATTTTAATTATCAATTATTATTACAAATTTAATTAGGGATTATATTACTAGAAGTATTGCACCTTAGTGTAATGCACCTTTTTAGCGTGGGTGTAGTAGGAATACACGCGGGAGTTTTATCTTTGAGAGAGTGAGTAATAATTTTGCATAAAAAGACTGACGGGAGCTATTTTAATTTAGTGTGCGTCTGTCTGGACTACAGAGAGGTGTAAGGCCATCGTACCTACACTAAGTCTGGACAATCTTTCCATCACCGTTATGACAGGGGAGGAAATGAACTGAATATTCTCCACGTAGAGTATAGAGTTAGACTTGTGTTTTGGTCACACTCAATTCATCCTGGCAGCCTATAAAGCTTGTCCTTATTATTCTACGTTTGGATCCGAACCTTGGGCAATAGCTGACCATAAGGGGAATGAGCTGAAGGGACCAGGATTGCACCGAGAGAAGAATATTCCAAGCCACTCATGTATCGGAGCTGCTGCCGCTGTAGACAGCCCTCCGTTGATAGATTTTGGATCTTGGAACCGTCACAGAAGACATGTGTCTTTGAGCTCCATTTTGTTACTGTCGTGGAAGACAGCAGTCCGTGTTCTTCGTCAAAGAACCGGGGACCCCAGCGTTAAGCAACGAGGGACGAGTATTCGCAAGTGTGTATGTACTGCACTCTCCGTGAACCGTGTTTCATCGCCAAATGACAGAAACTGTAACTTTTTGTGTTCACCAGCATGTTATTTTCAGAGGACAGAAACTGTCACTTTTTGTGTTCGCCAACGTGTTATTTTCAGATGACAGAAACTGTAACTTTTTGTGTTCGCTAGCGTGTCGGCAATTGTGACTATTTCGTTTTCTTCGTCGACAATTCAGCCTATTTCAAAAACTAGTAAGTAGGAAAGCTTTTATTAGAGGTGCATTACTAGATAGGATAGTTAGAATATAAACATTTTCATAACTGAACTATTTTTCATGAACATTAACTTTGACTTTTATTTAATGAATAATTTTTTCGGTTATCGCCGCAGTTCTAAATAAAATTAACATTCACTGACGTTGGGTTTTTCCACCCACTGTTTTTAAGATAATTATTTTTAAGGTTACATATTTTTCTGTGGTCATTACCGCTAGTTGTGCTGTAGTTGGGCTACGCCCAAAGTATTTTTGTGCCACTCGATTTTTGGCAATAGTAAAAACGGTCATCACCGTGTGAGAGTTAAGCTTTTTTCCTTTTTAAATTTTCTTTTTAAAATTAAATTCTTTGTTAACTCTTTCTCAAGAGTTGGGTTCCTTTCTCGGGTTTTGAAAGTGTATGTTGGTGCGGTTGTTTGTTTGTTCGTTCCGTACGCCCCTCACACGACATTCACACGCCTGCTCACACACACTCACGCCGGCTTTTCGCATTTTACCCCACATCTCAGAATAAAGTTAATCCTATCCCCCACAAGATTAGTCGTGGTGTCTGAGTGTGAGAATGATCAACATCTGATCGTTCGATGTGATCCCGGCACATCGCGGCTACTGGGTCTGACCCCCCCTACCAACCGAGGAGGAGAGAGGGGCCAGCAACAAACCAGCAAACGTCACAAGACAAAACCACACACCGCGACAATAATCAGTGAACATACACCTTTCAATGTTAGTAGTTGTTGATGGCACGTATTGACAATCACGTGGTTTGCAATAAGTCATTTTTTTTTCACTAGGTGACAGTCCAATTTATACCTTCAAGGCATGTTACACAACTGCTCCAGAATCTTAAAAGCATTCACAAAGCACACAGGAGAGAATTGTCCAGAACTTCACCTTCTCTATCAAAGTACATCACACAGAGTATTCTAGAATCTTCATGTGCTCTACTCAGTACAGCAAGAGGAATTTTTGTGAATTCTCAAACTCAAGCCTGAATGTTCGCCTTATAGGCTCTCTAACGGAATTCACAAGAATGAACATAGAGCTACATCTTTACTGATAGGTTTGACGATCACACCAAACGTGATCTGGTAGAGTACAATAGTCACTGCAGTCTGCAGCAGTACAAAAGTATCAAAGAAAAAAGATGCGCTTCTTCTGCAAAAGTCAAATTAAGGCAGTGTTAAATTTCAGGCATATTTCATATGTAAACCCCTTTCACTCTTTACACACATTCTCAACTTACAATCCTACAAAACTATTCATTAGCCTGATACATATGCAGCATAATAAATATAGCATTAATCAAAATTCACAAGTATAATGTACAACATAATCAAATTCGTGAACATAGAACTAATGGTTCAATTATATATGATTTCTCTAATTCAAATTATAGATCAATAGCAAACATGTAGGAAATATTTCTAAATCCACTTAACTTTGATCTATATCAGTTAGTTAACATACCATAAGCTAACGATTGCCTTTATGACCAGACTCACGATTAATCATAATCAAAGTGAATAGAATAAAGGACTTTCTTCTTCAAGAAAATAACTTTGAGTCCATCCCCATTGGATGAATTTGTTATGAACAAGTGTGATGCTATTAGTCAGAAACAACTACTCATTCAGTTGGAACTGGTTTGGATTGCGTCAGGAAATTGTAGCATATTCTTTACACGAGTTGTTTACTCCAACTCTGACACTTACAAAATATATCATCACAAGCAGTGCACAAGATCAGGTCACTTTGACAATTAACAATTTATACAAAAATTAAGTTTAAAAACAAGAATGGGGAAACATACTCCACACAGTGTGTATGTATGTGTGTACATTTGTGTTTGTTTGTGACAGAATGTGCGCTAGTTATATTAAGTTGTTGTTCACGAAGCTTTTCTTAATTACGACACTACGATGTCGTTATCTACTCTTACAGAAAACCCCGACGATGAAACTTGAGAAAGAAATCATGCTGTGGATCCCTGTCGTTTTCTCGCTGTTTCTGGTTGTTGTCGGAGGACATCATCCAGTCAGCTCTGATACACGCCACATGAAGTTTGCTAATCGAGATTGTAATCTAATAGGGAGTGAATGTGGTAGAACACGTTGCTGCCCAGGACTTACGTGTAGTAGTCAGGGAAACGATAAACTACAAACTGCGTGTATTTCAAAAAGTCAACGATTAATCTTTAATTCTGCCTGTTACATCATTTTCACTACAAATATTTTTATGCAAATCATGTAATTCTGTTCTCTGTCGATTGTGTTAAATTTAGTATGTTTCCTAGTTTTATAGAACGTCATAACCTAATCTCGACAGAGTTTGGGATACATACATCTATTTCTACCATATCTTGCCGCACTCCGATTTTTCATGAGGCACTTAACCCATCAATATGCTTGGTATATAAATAGATTTTTCTAAATTAGTCAGTTCCAGCACACTAATCGATATAATCATAAATTCTCTCCCGTCTGAACAGACATATCTTCACAAATGTGTCACAAATACTAAGGAAATAACAACTTCAATATTAAAATCAGATCTACATTAATAGCTCATATTTGAAAAGATGCATTTCCATTTGGTGATTGATAAATATTAGAACAGAAATGATACAGTGTATATTTCAATAGTGTTACATTCACAACAAAATGCGCAGTTACATTTATCAAATATCAAATATCATATAACACCTCGTTGTAAAACGTATAATATAATGCTTTTAATTTGCATTGGCTTCACTATAGCGTTTGAGGAAGGTCAAGGTCAGTGAAATTGTATTGCACAGCCTCCATCACTAACATGTATGAAAATACAAATATGGTTTCTTTCAAAGTCGTAAAGGAAGCAAATCAATTGATGAGATAACATTGACTAATTTAATTGCCTTCAATTCATTATTTTTTCTAATTTGAATTTTATCTTGACCTTTATCTTTTAAAGTTATTACATTACCACTCCTGAAAATCTTTATTTGTATTACGTATTTCAAGTCAGTGGTATTAAATAAATTGTTAATAAAATAAATGTTAAACTGACTTAAAGTCTCGAGATCTTGATTTTGTTTCTAATGAAAAACTATGTTTGTAAATATATTAGATGATTTACTTTCTCTCTCTCCCTCTTTGTGTGTCTTTAAGTGTATACGTGTGTGTGTGTGTGTGAGTGAGTGAGAGAGAGAGAGAGAGAGAGAGTGCATGTTTGTGATCAATAATGCCTAACACTTCGGCATGTGGTTACTTATCAAGGGGAATAAAATATTTGCATTGAAATAAACAACACCTTACTGCTCTGTTTTGGATCCCTCTGTGATGTAAACAGTGGCATTGAATATAATAACACGAATTTACACGTTTTTCAAATTACTTCACTTTACATTTGACAGTTGATGTAAACACTAGAATACAGTATAATATCACAAATTAAGTAAGTGTAAGTTACAAAACCTCTTTAATGTTTGATAGTTTTAAAATAGTGTGGTTTTATTTTAAGTATAAGACTTGATTTGAATTCCTTATTTTTAATCTTATTCAATCGTTAGATAAGACAAAGAGTTTTAAAATTCCTGCATTCACTTCAAAAATGTTTTACGTTTGGAGTACCTCATGTCATTACGTGGCTGATAAAAGTGATAGTAAAGGAGAAAGATCTAATGGAATGAAAATGACAATGCATAAAGTGCATTCTAGAACCAAACCTACTGAACTATTGAAGAACTAAAAAGTCGCTAATTTGTCTTCTTAAAACAAGTCAGTTCACCCTCAATCTCTAAACCATTCGCCTATCTATCTATCTATCTATCTATCTATCTATCTATCTATCTATCTATCTATCTATCTATCTATCTATCTATCTATCTATCTATCTATCTATCTATCTATCTATCTATCTATCTATCTATCTATCTATCTATCTATCTGTATCTATCTATCTATCTATCTATCTATCTATCTATCTATCTGTCTGTCTCTGTCTATATATCTATTTATCTATCTATCTAAACTGGATGGTTGTGACGTGTGGTAGTCTGGGAGGTGACGATAAATGGTCGTTAATGTAAGATAGAAACAAATGTTGTCGTCATGGGAATAATTAATAACCTAAGATTCCCATTACTTGTAATTAGTTATGGGTGATTAATTAATAATTTAGTCGTAACATTATCATTTGCGTCACAAGATAATAAAAGATACTGATAAAATAAGCTCCTGTTTGGTTTTGTAGCGATGACTATTTATTAATAAATAAACATTAACTGAACGTAATGTAATGATTGGTACTATAATTAAGATGTTAGAATGTCACTTTTCTATTATTCATCAAGTTGACCTGGCATGGAATTCAGAAAATATTCTAAAATAGTCAGTGACTCCAGTGATAGCAGATGGTTGTCAACTTCTCTTAGTTGTAGTAAAGGACAGGCCTCTTCTTCAGAGCACGTTGATGGGCTTAATGTTTTAACAGCATATTTGTCACATGTCCGGTTATGTTTAACGACCCTGTCCTAATTTATGTTCTAGTTATCAATATTGGTTTAGTGGATAATTCCTAACATTAGCGACAGCCGGACCGCCTAACTTATCTTCAAATCAAATGCCACAATATCGGCCGATTAATTATTCACGACACTTAACCAGACAAGTTTGTTGACTTGCTCCGATTGGTAATGTTATCTCCCCTTTATTTATAGATTAATATTCATGATTCTTTATCTCCGTTTTAAGTTACAGTAAATATACATTGTTGTATGTAATTATACAAATACACGAATTATAATTCTGCTTATTTAAGGGACACAGAGAGAGATTACTTTAAAATATTGACAGTAAACAAATCTTTTAATAGAAGGCAGTTACAAAGTATAAAAGATAAAGCGAGAAAGAAAGGAAAAGCATTATCAAATAAATAATAATGAATAAAGTTTTACACAAAAATAAATTAATATAGGAAGGAAGGAAGGAAGGAAGGAAAGTGTAGTCTGCTTGTGTGTCTATCAACCATTGATTTCCATCATCGGGTGGCTTTCTTAAATTAACCAGGCATAGGAATCAACAGATGCAAGGCATGGCACTAAACTATAATAATTCACTCACCCCAAGGTAGTGTTAAATAAACTATAAAAATGCATTTCTTGTAAAGAATTCAGTATAGCATTTCCTGGTTTCTCATCGTTTAGTCTTAACGGCTAGGAGCTTATTTAGAGAGTTATAGGTCCTGATAATGCTTGGTACTCAGCCTTTGTGCTCTCAACTACCACTGCTTGCCAGCACAACCAAACACACGCTACCTCCATTAGAATCTCAAGGTACAAGAAGAAGATAAAACCTACTCCATCCAAAAGAAAGGGGAGTGGCAATTAACAGGAACCCATTTCATCTCAGATCTGAAGCAAATCATATTGAATGATTAAAGAAAATAAATATGTGTAAGTATTAATGATTTTTAAAACAAAATCTTCACTCAAAATCAACAATGAAGAATACATTTATTCTTTTATTAATGCTTTATTCCAATTCCAATGATTGATATTATTAAGAGAGAATTGAACTTTTAAAAAGAAATAAACCGAAGGAAATACTCTTTTATAAATACGCTTATTTCATGTTTGAGCATGCCTTTTGAGGTAATATTAAAATTGGTTTATGCTAATGTATACTATTGTCGTTGAGGTAATATTAAAATTGGTTTATGCTAATGTATACTATTGTCGTTGAGGTAATATTAAAATTGGTTTATGCTAATGTATACTATTGTCGTTGAAGCAAGGAGAATACAACCAGCAAGACTCACTGACGTTCCACTGCAAACGCATACTAAACCTTCATTTTTTTTCGCGTTACGATGGCACTGGCAGGTGAAATTGCTACAGATTTCCAATTTCTTGCTACAACCGAACGTCCCGGCTTCTACGCAGTAGGCGTGTCCAGCACTTTCATTGCTCAGTGTCTGAAAACTGAAGGACGGGTCACTCAAATTCTGGTTGCTCAACTCGTTGCTGAAAAATTGGTTGCTGAGAGGCTGCGCAGTGGTATCAGATCTGTTAGCAAAAAGAGGTAGTTTTCTCCCTTGAAGAATAATCTCGGTAACCAAACTAACGTCAACCGAGAGAAAATTTAATACACTGGAACTGGGATAATGGAGACGTCGGTAACAGAAAATATTTATTTTAAATTCTCTCAAGAGGTCATGTAGACTATATTACATACACACACACACACACACACACACACACACACACACACACACACACACACACACACACACACACACACACACACACACGCGCGCGCACACACACACACACACACACACACACGCACACACACACACACACACACATATTTATATAAGTATGTATGTATGAATGTATGTATATTACAGGGAGAGAAAGTTATGAAAGATAAATAATTATACATTATTCTTTCCCCAAAATATTTATTACCTTCTACATCAAGGGTGGGCAAACATTTTGTGCTTAGTAAGGCCACTTTACAAATGTAAAGCTATTGGAGGGGGGGCCGCATATATATTATGTCCACTTTGTTTACAGCAACCTATCACAATAAGTAATTTATTTATAGGTTATTAAACAGTATTAAACTATAAATAACCAATTATTGCTATTTTAGTTTACTTATACATTTATACATTATATTTTACAATATGGACCAACACTTTTACTAATTTGTTAACAAGATTGTACATTTTTTATTATAATAATTTTTTTAAAATTATCTATCAAACGCTTTAATTTAGACACAAACCGACTGCATAGTCATTACAATTAATGAAGTCTAATGAGATGTATGCACATGCTTGCAATTTTTGACAATATTCTTGAAATCTGGAGCAAGTTTACTTGTTGAAATTCGCATGACAGCATGCAAGTTGATCTTCAAGCAAGAAAATGCTTGTTCGCAAATGTATGTTGATCCAAACAATGATAAATGTTTAGCTGCAAAGTTTTTCAAGTTGGGAAATTATTCTTCTGATGAAGATCCATAGAAATCCAGCAAACCATCTGACTTGAATTTCTCTTTCAGGTCAAGATCTGCTTGTAAATCAAGAAGCTCTAACTGTATGTCCTCCACGGCTGTATCAGCTTCTGCACTAAATGGGGAAGTGAGAATATTGAACTGTGGCAATAAGTTTTGAAATCTTTAAATCACCTTCCAAATTCATCAGTCAGTGTATCTAATTGGGCTTTATACTTTTCTTGCTAGAATTTCTCAAAGTGTTTCAGTGTGAAGTAATCTTGCTAGCATTTCTGAATATGGCCACAATGCTACATAAAGTTGCTAGAATTTCTCAAAGTGCCTCAGTTCTATGTAATTTTGCTAGAATTTCTCAAAGCCTAAGTACTGCAAAATGTTGCTAGCACAGTGCCAGAAATTCAGGAAACTTTGCAAGCGTAGGTCGAAGGACATCAGTGCTATGAAATGATGCTGGTATGCATCAAAGCATCTAAATCCTATGTTAGCATAAATCAAATGTGTGAATACAACCAAATGTTGCTAGAATGATCAAACGTAATGTTGCTAGCTCTGTTAAGTATTTTTTTTATTGTATAGACTTAGGTATGTTTGATTGTTCATTTAATATATTTATTGACTTTCTTACACATATTTACAATATTATGTTGGAGAAGAAAGTGGGTGGATGTGGGCTCGCTAAATATAGATTAAAGACCGATTTGTCTTTTCCTTTAGTAAGACCTTTTCCACCTAAGAAATACTGTGTGACGGTAAATGTTGTCTTTAATGTTGTGGAAGAGAGGAAACATTTACAGTGCCAGATATCCGCCAAATGAGAAAGACGTGTGATGGCTTCAAGAGAATTATCAATAACTTAAATTAAAATTCTCATAACTTTTAATTAGTTATGAATGATTAATTGATTGAAAATGATCATAATCATTAACTAAGTGGCTTTGGCGTCACAGTAACCGTTTTGACAATAAAGTTTTAAAAATAGGGATAAGCAAATTTATTCTCCACAGTTACCATATAGAAATAACTGTCTACACTTTTTTTTTTTTTTTGATGAGTAAGTATTTAGCAGACTCATCGAAAATATATAAGGCATACTGTTGACAACTGAAAATAATAATACTAGGAAGAAAAGCACTATTTTCATTTTGAAATGCTTTCTTGGATAATAATTAGGATATTGGTATTGAATGGAATTACAACGAATTCCTACGCTCCTCCAACAAAGGCGACAAAAAATTATCTCACTTATTCACAGCTATATCAAGAAAGCTGATTTCAACAGTAAGAGTCAACTAAAACTGCTGGCACAAAGTTATAATGACGCAAAGTCAATGAAAACAAATTATCGTGCGACAAGATCATTGACGTAACGTTCTTCACCCACCAGCACACGTTGTCACCGTGGATTGAACCGTGGAAAGGGAAACAACTACCTACATTACGGAAAGAATTGCTTGCTGAAGAGAAACGTATTGTTTATAAAAGGGAAAGCAGCTGTCTTCTACCTAGTACCGGTCTAGAAGTGGAGAAAAATCAGTTATCTGAACACGTTTCTAGAGGTGAGTGTCTAAATTTTCATCCCGTTATTTCTATTATGTTCGTCATTGATGTATGTGTGTACGAAGTAATATCTCGAGCTAATGAAGAACTTTCTTTATTTTTTAAAATACCAAAAGTAACCAGCAAGGAAACCATTGAACTCAGAATTAACAAAAATTAACTGTTGAATAATGTTATTTCCCACATCAGTCATTTGGCAAAATGAAAATAGGAAATGTGTCATCAGTCATTTTGAAAAATGAAAATAGGAAATGTCATAGAAAAAGAATATATAACGTGTACCTAATGTGTTCTTAGGAGCGTAATTTATTTTTGATATTTTGGTTTTGCATTACTTTCATTTTAACATCTGTTTAAGAAAGCTTTCCTTGACTCTTTGTGTCGACCATGTCACAAAATATGATTACCAACTAACCGGTTATCATGAGTTACTAAATCTAATGGAAGTATAATGTTTATGTTTGAAGTATATTTTTATTGACATTAACTTGCGACTCGCTTGGAGATTGTGCGTGTGTCGAAATAAAAGTGTGCACTGTTGAATGAAGCGAGCTTATCAAAGTATCACATGTCACAGATTATCCTGTTTGTGAAACATTTTCGACGTCACTTCAAATCGACACACTGAAAATATATCCCAAATTCCACTTCAGGTCATTAGCATAAAAAGTCTGCGCAATCCGTGATAGAAATAAAATGCAATCTTTGAAACATAAAATACTGTAAGTTGACCTGTATTATCATAAGCAAATATATTTTGACTTCTTTTGACATTCTAATAGCGGAAATAAATTTTTATATATTGTTGTCCCTCTCCCTCTCGTCGCTTAATTTAAATTCGACATCAAATTATAGATTTCTTTGAAATATATTTTATTAAAATTGCTAGAGTGTGCAAGTAACATTTACAAGGAAATCCTAGTGCCCATTACTCTTGTAAAAACCTCCCTTTCTCAAAGTTTTCTTAACGTACAAACTTTGATGGATCTAAGATATATTCTGCAGTTTCATTTCTGTGACTATCCATTTAAGCCACTTAATATCGGGGTGGGTGGGGGAGTCTTTATAAAAATTCAATTTCTCACTTCGATGTAAATATTCGTTGGTTCGCTTAAAATTCCGAATCGCACTTTTTCTCCATTGACTGTATTACAAAGATTCTCAATTCTTTTCAAAGAGAGACAGGTTTTCAACTTTGATTTAAACCTTGCGATTTAAAGCAACTATCCAAGACCTTTCTTGCATAATATTCGTTCCTTCGAAAGTACTGGAATGTACAGTTTTGTGGTGTTATATAAACAGGTTACAACCCAAATATAAAAATAAAACTACAGCACACATTAAAATTTAAGAAATCGCGAAAGAAAGAAAGAAAGAAAGAAAGAAAGAAAGAAAGAAAGAAAGAAAGAAAGAAAGAAAGAAAGAAAGAAAGAAAGAAAGAAAGAAAGAAAGAAGGAAAGAAGGAAGGAAGAAAGAAAGAAAGAAAGAAGGAAGGAAGGAAGGGAGAAAGAAAGAAAGAAAGAAAGAAAGAAAGAAAGAAAGAAAGAAAGAAAGAAAGAAAGAAGGAAGGAAGGAAGGGAGAAAGAAAGAAAGAAAGAAAGAAAGAAAGAAAGAAAGAAAGAAGAAAGAAAGAAGAAAGAAAGAAAGACAGACAGAAAGACAGACAGACAGACAGAAAGAAAGAACGAAAGAAAATGTTCAGCAGAAATTTGGTTATGAACGAACATTGAAATACAGAATAAGCAAATTAGCCACTATACGCGTCAAAAACAATAGCAGTATAATAGAACGACTTAACTACACTGAAATTAGTTTGATATGAAAATAAATTTTAAAAGTAACAAATTATACAAAGTGTTTTATGCTATAACATTGCTAAGCATTTTAGATAAATAAATATGACACTCATAAACGGGATATATATTATTATTGCAGCTTTGAATACACACGATAAGAGTTATAATTACTCGATTTAGATAAAGAAGATGTCAGACAGACATATTTAAATAGATGTACAATTATGACTTAGCGTAGAAGATTCGTGAATACGTATTATGTACAAACAATAGACATATCATCTGATGAATGTTTAACAAGTGAGACGATACGTAAACATACTCCCAGATCGTACTTCATTATTTCATCAGCTGCCAGTTTAGAAATTTTTAAACAGAGCAACCTAACTTTCCATCTTTTCATCTCCATTTTCTCTTTTGTTCGGTATTTTACCTGTAGCACGACAGCATCCTACAGCTATGTATGTAACATCAACTAAATATCATGCTATAGCTATGTATGTAACATCACCTAAAGATCATGCTACAGCAATGCATGTAACATCACCTACATATCCTACAGATATGTAACATCACCTACATATCATGCTACAGCTATGTATGTAACATCATCAAAATATCATCCTACAGCTATGTATGTAAAATCACCTACATATCATGCTATAGCTATGGATGTAACATCATCTAAAGATCATCCTACAGCTATGTATGTAACATCAGTTACATATTTCTACAAGTTAAAACGTTGTTTGTAAACATTTGTGAGTTCAGTTCTACCATTCCATAATTACTGCCTGGAGTCACTGTACTGACCTCAAACTTCCTTGACAGGTAAAGCCAACGTGTCACATGAAAATATCGGAGTATGAAAAGGAAAGTGTGGCCATTTCGTGTAAATATGGGTATGCAGGCCTATACTTGTCATACGTCTGTCAATACATGCTGTTTACTCAGCGCGCTGACAAAGTTTTAGTACCGGTAGTTGTAGCCTTATAGACAAAGTGGCAGAAACGATTCAAAGAACATCAACGCTATGTTACAAAATAGATTAGGTTCATTTATTATCAAAAATAAATAATGTATTATTTTCAAACGGAAGAAAATGTTATTTTTGATATGATTTGTGTGTAATATCCGTGTCATGAAACGAGCTTTCATTTTGTGTGAACAATTTAAATTGAAGTAAAATAATTAAAGTATTCAGTGTGAACGTGTCGTTAGTCGGAAGTGCGAACTTCCGGGAAGAGAGGGATGGGGGTTGTTGAGCTTTTGCGTGGGCGTAACAGAAAGAATAGAGAGGGATGGGGGTTGTTGAGCTTTTGCGTGGGCGTAAAACAAAACATTTGGGTACCGGGCGGAAAAACAAAGCAGCGTAGCAGTGTCACGTTATTTAATTTTAGAAAAATGCGTGGGTGTTGTGATGGCATAAATACCTTTCTGTGCCATTGACCGTTACACATGGGCCTACTAGAGGAAGCTAGGAGATTGGCCATTTGTCCCCCTATAGCTTGGGAGAAAGCTAAGAGAACACCCTTGTTGAAGGTAAATAAATTACTGATGAATGAGAGGAGATTTTTAATTATAGATTTTATTGTATTGATATATGTATTATTGAGAAGATAGTCAGAGATCGATATGCTTAATTAGAATAAACGTATCTAGTCTCGAGGAAAAGACTTAGGGCCTCTTAATTATGAATTTCAGGGACTCTGTGGAAGAAAGGAGACTTGGTGCAAGTACAAAGGGACTTTCGTTAGAAACTTGTGGCGAGAACATTGACGAGCGCAATCTAGGCGTGAACCGCTACAGTTAAGTTAAAACGAAAGAGGAATTGTGGCCCTTGTCTTCCTTGGTTGTTCTGAGATTAAAGAAACATGAACAGTTTACTCGAGATACTGTAGACAATCGATCTATGAAGAGACTTGAGAAAACACTTCGATAAATCTTAAATCTACTTATTTCTTTTCTTAATTAAATTTTATTGTTAATTGTTCATACGTCTTACGCGTCTTATTTAATGTTAAATGTAACTGTTGTACTGTAAATTCGCGTCACCATTGTAGTCTATTGCCTTGTAAGTTAGCGTCATTGTTATATATATTGTTATTAAATATTAGTATCTGCAGTTATTCTGCTGGGGGCTGACGAGTCAAGTAAATAATCAGATCGTCGCCCCATAAGAAGTCTTGTTGTTTGTATCGGCATTCGTAGATGGATTAGTGCGCCAGCTAAAATAGATCTGAGCTAATCAGCATTATTGCGAATCACCCCAAGCAGCATACGACAATCCGTATATTGAAAACACTTGCATAATTAACGTAAAACGAAATAAACTGTTGTAAAATTATCAAGATAAAAAAAAAATGATTCTCATTTCCTGAGAAACACTTTTCTATTTTTCTTTACAAAAGTATAAATTCTCCCCAGCACAAACCTCTTAGCCTTAGCAAGTGGTAAGGAAAAAAAAGGAAAAAACTAGATCCTGTGGTCCAATGACACCAAAGACAGCATTTTTGCGGTCTGTAAATAGCACAGCACGATATCTGGTTGTCCAAAAAATCATCAAAGAACGAGATCTCGTGGTCCAAATGCAGCAAAGAACGAGATCTGTTGGTTCAATGACAGAAAAAAGGATGGAAAACGGCAATACAATGTGAATCATGACTTTCCAGAAACATGTAGGAACAATATATTGATCAATTATAGATACCTATGTATATCATTGCACTCGAATCCACACCCAGATCTAAAGTACTCAAAGATGTAGCAGTAGTCTGTAAGTTATTGAGTCAAAGCTAAGGCTTACCAAAACGTGACATTTCACTATAATGTATTTTAATATTTCTTGTAGTCTTGACATTCGCATGAATGACATTCCAGACTCCTTTTACAGTCACGATAAATTTACTTCATTATTGTCATTCCATTTACAGTGCTTGAATTCGACTGACCTCTGACATTAACATGAAGAGATGTGTTCAGATCGTGTGTTTGGCAGTAGTGCTGACCCTCATGCTGCAAACTGAAGGTAAGTTTTCTTTGGATTAGTATTAAGCAGTGTGTTCCGCTGAAATGTCAGCCACTGATCAATATGTATACTTTCCTTCCTTCCTTCCTTCTTCCTTTCTTTCTTTCCTTCTTTCAAGGGGTTCATGAAGAAAAATTATTTTTCAAAGTGACATTTTACCTCCCCTGTTGCCTCGTATGGTGTGTTCGCTTTTGTGTATTCATTTTTGGAATGAATGTCAAGTACATGCACTGTCAGTGAGTTTGTGTGCATGTAGGCTTATTATGCGTTTTTAGCATTTTAATTAAATTTATTTATTTATTTACTTTAAGGTTAGCTAGATATGTTAGAAGTAGGTAGAAATTTATTTAGTCTTTATAGCTCTTTATTGTAATTTTTAGATAGGGATTATATTTTGTTATTAGGAGATCTTGTGCCCTAGGTGTAATGCACCCACACAACAATAGTTAGAAAAGTGAAATTGCATGATTTTGCTGTGCGGGTTTTCAAGAACCCCATGTAAGCATCAGAAAACTCACCAGCCTAATAAAAGAACGTTGTCGCCATTAGTCTCATCAGAGCATCTCATCAGTGACCCAAGCAGTATTGAGAAACGAAGAACAAGTCTTGCAATGAAAAACTGCAAAACTACCCTCACGTGCATCAACACAAATATTGCAGAGACACCAATAAATTGTGGAATCTTCCAAGGTGATTCCCTATCACCACTGCTGTTCTGCATTGCCCTAAATCATCTCAGTCACGTGATCTAGAAAACAATGTTAGGATACAAAATGAAAAGACAGGTCATCAGCCATTTACAGTACATGGAAGATCTCAAGCTCTACTGAAAAAATGAACATGACATCACATCCCTGATAAATACTGCCAAGATCTGCAGTAAGAACATGAACATGAACATGAAATTTGGTCTTGAGAAATGTAAGGAGATAAGATGTTTCAGCCAGAATATTTGTACTGGGGCTTTCCAGTTTGCCATCTTTTGTACCTTCTTCTTGATGTCTTTCTCACTGATTGTGACGGTGCATTGTTCAGGTGTCTCTTTATGATCATCTTTCAGTTCCTGAATCCATCTGGCGGAGATGTTATGCGTATTTGGATTGCTCCAAATGTTTTCCCAGAAGGTCGTGGTATCATGAATGTTTGGCATGTGTTGTTCTGTTCTGGAATCTCCTTTAAATTCTTGGTAGAGTCTTCCAGGGTCAGTTCGGAATATTTTGTTATGTTGGAATTGCTGACCTCTTGCAAATGTATCTCTTCAGACGGTGACTGAGTCCTTGAAGTCTTTGCTTTGCATCTTCTATTGCAGTCTTAGTGCTTCTGCAGTTGAGATGGTAACCAATCTTGCCTTCAGTTTTCCCTTATTTTGTTCTGCTGCTGTCATTTGGCTTATTTCTCTTCTAGTACTGTCTATTTTCTTTTCTATTCTCTTCTTCCATGGTGGTACTGATGGTTTCAGTGTTTGTATTGTGTCTGGCTTTATATATTTTTCAATTACCTTTGAGGTGGCGTATATTAGACTGTTGGTTTCTGTGATATCTTTTGTGGGGAAACATTTTAGTATTTCATTTGCATTCTCAGTTGCTGTCCTTATGGCTTTGTTGTTTTGCAGCCTTCACGTGACTTATTTTTGTCTATGAAGTATTTTATGTCTTCAAACAAGCCTTGCTGTTCTTCAGTGAAGTCGCATGGAATTTCCCCAGCGATGTTGTCAAGTGGAATTGACTGTTGTGAGGCTGTGAATTTCTCATTGTCTTCAGTGTCAGTGTATCGGATTGTAGTGTTCGCTTGTTGCTGTTCTATCTCTTGAATTTCTAGGACTGTAAGAAGCCTATTTTGTAGTATCGCTCTCTTCTGGTCCAGGAGCTGCTGTTCACTGATCATATCATCTGGATGGTGTTTGAGCCAGTGTTCATACATTCGTTTTCTATATCTTCTTGTTGTTGGTTGGCTTTGATAGTAAGAAACCATGATTTGTATGTTTTCCTCTCTGGTCCATTTCCTCCGAGTTTTTGCTTGCGTTTCAGTAGCCCATTTTTCACTAGAACACCCCGAAACTTGTGTGCCTAGCGCAGACCTTGTTAACCCAGGCGAAGTCTGATCCGGTATGGAATCAAAGTTAGTTTTCTCCATCATGAATGGGATGAGCAAGCGTGTATTTTGGAGGGAGCCGCTTTTCCCTCCCTCGATAGTCTAGAGTTGGGATTGAACCCGTAGCCTTCTGGGTGAGTTTTTTTCTGCTCTAACCACTGGACTATCGAGACACCTTATTATTATTATTATTATTATCATTATTATCATCATTATTATTATTATCCCTCTTTTCACAACTTCCGTTTGATTGTCAGTTAAGAACCAAGGTCTCGTAATGTTAAAAAATTCTGTGAAATTCAAGATTTAATGGAGGATGTGGGTGCTTATAACAATGCTACTGCTTCTTTCATCATTATCGTCGTCATCTTCATCATCAACAGCAACATCATTACTAATTATTTAATTATTAAAAAACTAATAATTTTGTAACTTTGTGACAGTGGTAACTTCAGACTTTCGGTGCAAAAGGATTGGAGGTCATTGCCAGGGTATATATGACAAGTGTAATGGCGAATATTTACAACTTCTGTGTAATGGACCTTGGTATCGTCAATGTTGCAAGTAGGTATTTGTCTGGATCGAAAGTGTGGTACTTCACACAGTTATTATTATTCAGTCTCTTTCCACGACTTCTGTTTGACTGTCGGCTGTGATCCAAGGTCTCGGAATCTTACCAAGATTCTGGGAGATCCAAGGTTTTACGGAGGATGTGGGCACTTCCGAGGAGCGCTGCTTTGAGTAGTGGAGCGATTCTGTGGTTTCCAGGGAGTTTATTCAGGTAGCCTTCCAATTTTGATGTTATGTTCCCCAAAGCTCCTATCACTATTGGTATCACTTCTGCTTTTACATTCCACAGTCTCTGGATTTCTAATCTGAGGTCTTGGTATTTTTCTATTTTTTCTCTTTCTTTTGTTTTTATGTTTCTATCACTTGGAACAGCGACATCAATAATTGTTACTGTTCTGTTGGTCTTATTGAGAACTACAATGTCTGGTCGTCTTGCAGGAATCACCCGGTCTGTTCTTATCTCGAAGTCCCATAGTATTTTGACTTCTTCTGTTTCGGTGACTGCTTCTGGTTGATGCATCCATGTTCTTTCTGGGGTTTTTATGCCATAGTTCTCACACAGATTTCTATGTATGTGTTTTGCCACTTCATTGTGTCGTTTGGTGTATTCTGTTCCAGCCAGAACCTGACATCCAGATAGTATGTGTTCTGTTGTCTCATCCATGGATTTGCAAAGTCTACATTTGGAATCATTTGAAATTTTCATGATTTTCGTTTTGTGTGCTTTGGTGTTGAGTGCTTGATCTTGTGCAACTGTTATGAGTGCTTCTGTTTCTGCTTTCAATCCTGCCTCTTTCAACCATTTGTACGTTGATTGCTTTGTTGATATTTCGTCTGCTTGTCGTACATATTGGCCATGTAGAGGTTTCTGTCTCCAGGTATGTGCTAGTTCTTGCTTCGTTGTTTTCTTCCATGTTTCTTTGTCTGTTTCTGGTGGTTGGAATAGTCCACTCCTTTTTACTAATTCTATCAGTGGATCATCTTTATTGTTATTCCAGATGTAGTCCACAAGGCCAATGACTTCTCCTTCAATGACATGTTTAATTTTCTTGAGGCCTCGGCCTCCCATTTTTCGAGATACATAAAGTCTGTCTACGTCTGCTTTTGGGTGTAAGGCTTTATGTATTGTGAGTAGTTTTCTTGTTTTCCTGTCCAGTTCATTTATTTCATTTGCTGTCCAATCTATGATACCTCCAGTGTAGCTTACTACAGGTATTGCGTATGCATTAAGGGCTTGTATTTTGTTCGCCCCATTTAGCTTGGATTTCAGGACTTGTCTAACACGTTTTTCATATTCTCTCTTAACTTTGGACTTCACTTCTCTCTGCATATTTTCTTGATGTTGTAGTATCCCAAGATACTTATATCCATTTTCTATTGAAACATCATTGATTTTTCCGATGTCGAATTGCAGGCCCTCTGTTGTTTTGACCTTGCCTTTCTGGATGACAATTCGTCCACATTTCTCAAGGCCGAATTTCATGTTGATGTCTTCACTGCAGATCTTGACAGTATTGATCAGTGATGTGATGTCACTTTCATTTTTACCGTACAGCTTGAGATCATCCATGTACAGTAGATGGCTGATAACCTGTCCTGCTTTCATTTTGTATCCTAACCCTGTTTTCTGGATCACGTGACTGAGAGGGTTCAGGGCAATGCAGAACAGCAGTGGCGATAGTGAATCACCTTGAAAGATTCCACAATTTATTGCTATGTCTGCAATATTTGTGTTGTTGCATGTGAGTGTGGTTTTCCAGTTTTTCAATATATATATTATTTATAAAGAAAAAATTAATAACCTTTATATTTAGAGCTTAAATCTAATGCACTTATTCTGCCATCTTTATTACTACTATGTCAATTTAAGCCATCTATAAAACCACAACACATTAACTAAATAATACAAAAATATAATAAAATTAAATTACTAATTATATAAATTCAAAACAATAGATTTATCCATTCTATTAATTTGGTCCTTTCGTACTAAAATTAATTATCATCAATTAAAGATAGAAACTGACCTGGCTCACGCCGGTCTGAACTCAGATCATGTAAAATTTTAATGGTCGAACAGACCAACCCTTAAAAGCCTCTACACCTTTAGGATATTTTAATCCAACATCGAGGTCACAACCCCCCTTTTTGATAAGAACTCTCCAAGAAGATTATGCTGTTATCCCTATGGTAACTATCTCCATTAATCAGTTTAATACTGGATCAAAATCCATCGATCTAACAAATAAAGGAAGCTTCTCTTGTTCCTTAGTCGCCCCAACTAAAAAACATTTAAAACTTAAATCTCTAATAATAAATTTTTAATTTTAAAGTTATTTAAAGCTCAATAGGGTCTTCTTGTCTATTAATTAAATTTAAATCTCTTCATTTAAAAACCAATTTCTAATTAATATAAATGAAACAGTTTTAATTTCGTTCAACCATTCATTCCAGTCTTCAATTATAAGACAATTGATTATGCTACCTTCGCACGGTCAAAATACCGCGGCCGTTTAATATATTCACTGGGCAGGTCAGACTTTTTATATTTTTAAAATCAAAAAGACATGTTTTTGCTAAACAGGCGAATTAATAACTTTGCTGAATTCCTTATTTATATTTTAATATATCAAAATAAAAATTTATTTAAATATCTATTTTATTTAAATAATATAATATCAAATGATTGGATAAATATTTTAAGGATTGTTATTTAGATGTAAAATGTGTAAATAATATAATTTATTTTGATTAAAATAGAAATGAATTGAATTAACGATATCTTAATGTAAAACTAGGATTAGATACCCTATTATTTTTGATGTAAATTAGCGAAGAAAGCGCTTGCCTGAGTACTACGAATGAAATTAGATTTAAAACTCAAAGAACTTGGCGGTATCTTAGACCATTTAGGGGAACCTGTCTCGTAATCGATAGTCCACGTTTTACCTAACCTTATTTTGTAAAGTATGTATACCGTCGTCGTCAGGTAACTTTTAAGAATTAAAATAGTTAGCAATTAAATTAGTTTTGATTTAAACGTCAGATCAAGGTGCAGCTTATAATAAGGTGAGGATGGGTTACAATTAATAATTTATAATACGGAGTGAGAAATGAAAGTTTTAAGGAAGGAGGACTTAAAAGTAAAAGTTGTAAGAGTATGATTTTGAATAAGGCTCTGAGATGTGCACACATCGCCCGTCGCTCTCGTTGAAAAATGAGATAAGTCGTAACATAGTAAGGGTAACGGAAGTTGTCCTTAGGAAGATATAACATAAAATGTAATGTGTTTCGTTTACAGCGAAATGATACTTAATTATAAGTTATTTTCAGATAAATTTAAGGTATTTATATTTATTTTAAGATAAAGCTGAAAACATTTTTGTACCTAGTAATGGTGATTGAAATTGTATAATTGGGAGAATAGTACTGTAAAGGAATTAAATTTAGTTATGTTAAAGCAGTTATTTAAAATGTACCTTTTGTATCATGGTTTAGCAAGATTAACAAGTTAAATTATTTTTCTAGAAATCTAATGAGCTATTTTAATTTATTTTTATAGGATAAATCAAGATAAATGTAGCAAAATTTTCTAAAAAAATTAAAGTAGAAATTATATTTTATTCGTATTAGATGATAGCTAGTTTTTTTATAAATATATATAAGTATATAATTATGTATTGATTAATTAAATATAATATATTTAATTAATTTTGATATAAATTACAGATAATGAAGGCTAATCTTGATTATTATAAAAAGAGTATTATATTGTATTTTTATATGAAATGTAAGCTTGAAGTTAGTTATTATATTTAGTTTGTTATAAAACATTATAGTATTTATATTAAATTAATTTATTAATGTATTTTATTATTATAAGAACGTATAAGTGGAATTATTATTGATTATATTGTTTATGCTTAAATGAGTATTTTGATATTATGTTATTTAAATAAAATAGATATTTAAATAAACTTTTATTTTAATGTATTAAAATATAAATAAGGAATTCAGCAAAGTTATTAATTCGCCTGTTTAGCAAAAACATGTCTTTTTGATTTTAAAAATATAAAAAGTCTGACCTGCCCGGTGAATATATTAAACGGCCGCGGTATTTTGACCGTGCGAAGGTAGCATAATCAATTGTCTTATAATTGAAGACTGGAATGAATGGTTGAACGAAATTAAAACTGTTTCATTTGTATTAATTAGAAATTGGTTTTTAAGTGAAGAGATTTAAATTTAATTAATAGACAAGAAGACCCTATTGAGCTTTAAATAACTTTAAAATTAAAAATTTATTATTAGAGATTTAAATTTTAAATGTTTTTTAGTTGGGGCGACTGAGGAACAGAAGAAGCTTCTTTTATTTGTTAGATTGATGAATTTTGATCCAGTACTAAACTGATTAATGGAGATAGTTACCATAGGGATAACAGCATAATCTTCTTGGAGAGTTCTTATCAAAAGGGGGGGTTGTGACCTCGATGTTGGATTAAAATATCCTAAAGGTGTAGAGGCTTTTAAGGGTTGGTCTGTTCGACCATTAAAATTTTACATGATCTGAGTTCAGACCGGCGTGAGCCAGGTCAGTTTCTATCTTTAATTGATGTTAGTTAATTTTAGTACGAAAGGACCAAATTAATAGAATGAATAAATCTATTGTTTTGAATTTATATAATTAATAATTTAATTTTATTATATTTTTGTATTATTTAGTTAATGTATTGTGATTTTATAAATGACTTAGATTGACATAGTAATAATAAAGATGGCAGAATGAGTGCATTAGATTTAAGCTCTAAATATAAAGGTTGTTAATTTTTTCTTTATAAATAATATGTGTAATATATATATATCTAAGAGAAATAGAGTGCCTAAATTGTAAATGTTATGAAATATTACGCAGAGTTTACAGGGGTAGATATAAATCCAAACGCTAGGTATTTGTTAGTAAGTGTGATAATTATTTTAGTTAAGGTATTTAAATTTGAGAATTAAATATAGTAAACATAAGAGTAGCAGAATGAAATGTATTAGATTTAGGTTCTAAAGATTGAAGAGTTATAAAGCTTTTTCTCTTATAGATGTATATTTCTTTAATTTCTTGTGCTTTATCATATATTTGTGTGTTATTAGCGGTGGCTTTTTTTACTTTTTTGGAGCGTAAAGGTTTAAGATATATACAAATTCGAAAGGGACCAAATAAAGTTGGTTTTATTGGTATCCCACAACCAATTGCTGATGCTGTGAAGTTATTAACTAAAGAAGTTATTAAACCAGTTTTTTCTAATTATATTTTATATATAGGTGCTCCTGTTTTTAGTTTTGGTTTGGCCCTTTTATTATGACAATTGTATCCAAGATGTTTTAGTGTTGTATATTTTAAATGAGGGATTTTATTTTTTTTATGCGTATCTAGATTAAATGTGTATGGTGTTTTATTAGCTGGCTGGTCTTCTAATTCAAAATATGCTTTAATTGGTAGTCTTCGTGCTATTGCTCAGACTATTTCTTATGAAGTAAGGATGGTTTTGATTCTTCTTTTTCCTCTTTTTGTTGTTAGAAGATTTAGATTTTTAGATATTAAAGATTCGCAAGAAGTAGTTTGATTAATATTTTTAATAAGTCCAGTTTCATTTTTGTGGTTTGTTTCTTGTATTGCTGAAACAAATCGCGCACCTTTTGATTTTGCTGAAGGGGAGTCTGAATTAGTTTCTGGTTTTAATGTTGAATATGGTGTTGCTGGATTTGCTCTTATTTTTCTTGCCGAGTATGCTAATATTCTAGTAATAAGATTGTTTATAGTGATTTTATTTTTAGGGGGACCTTTTTTAGTGATTTTGTCTAGTGATTTGATTATAATGGGAAAAGTTTTATTTTTAGCTTTTATATTTATTTGAATTCGGGGTAGCTACCCGCGGTTTCGATATGATTTTTTAATAAATCTAACCTGGAAATCTTTTTTACCGTTAGCTTTGATTTTATTAATATTTTTTTTAGTTATAATATTTAATTTGTTTTTATAAGCAAATGATAGTTTAATAAAAATATTAGCATTGGAAGCTAAAGATTAGGGTGTGTACCTCTATAATTTGATAAATGACTATATTAATTTTAAGTTCGTTTAGCCTTACTTTTTGTTTTATAATTCCCTTAATAGCTCAACCATTAAGATTAGGGTTTTGTATTATAATGTTAACATTATTGATATGTATGTTAATTGGTATGTTTTTATCTTCATGATATGGGTTTATTTTGTTTTTAATTTATGTTGGAGGGTTATTAGTAATATTCGCTTATGTTGTAGCTCTTATTCCTAATATTATGGTATATATAGATTTATCTATTGTTTTAGTTAGGATTATGCAAATTAGCTTTATATATATATATATTGAAATTCTTATTTCATTGATATTAAGGGCTTGAACGTTTTAAATGTTAGGTATATAATAAATATTAAAATAAGAAGTATTGAGTTAGTTTCCCCTGAATTTATTAGTATTTTAATTAGTTTGGGTATTATTTTACTAATTAATATAATTGTTGTAGTAAAAATTTGTTATTATAAATATAGGGTAATACGGCCTTTTGTGAATATTTAATTATTATAGTTTATAAAATTAATAGATTGGCAGGTTATTAGATAAATGATAATGCATAGTTCTTTACGTAAAATACATCCTGTTTTAAAAATTATTAATGGTGCACTAATTGATTTACCTTCTCCTTCAAATCTATCAATGTGATGAAATTTTGGTTCATTATTAGGTTTATGTCTTGGAATTCAAATCATTACTGGTCTTTTTCTTTCAATACATTATGCCGGGCATATCGATTTAGCTTTTAGGTCTGTGGCTCATATTAGACGTGATGTAGAATATGGTTGGTTAGTTCGTGTAATTCATGCTAATGGCGCATCATTATTTTTCATTTGTATTTATTTACATATTGGTCGTGGTATGTATTATGGATCATATAAGAATCATTTCACATGAAATATTGGTGTAGTATTATTATTTTTAACTATGGCTGTTGCATTTTTAGGTTATGTTTTACCATGAGGGCAGATATCTTTTTGGGGGGCTTCTGTAATTACTAGATTGTTATCAGCAATTCCTTATGTTGGTAAAATGTTAGTTGAATGGATTTGAGGTGGATTTACTGTTGATAATGCTACCTTAACTCGATTTTTTGCACTTCATTTTCTTTTGCCTTTTGTTATTGTAGTTATATCTGTTATACATTTATTGTTCTTACATGAAACCGGATCTAATAACATGTTGTATATTAATAGTGATGTTGAAAAAGTTTCTTTTCATGTTTATTATAGTTATAAGGATTTGTTTGGATTTGTTATTGTATTGTTTTTATTTTCTTGTTTGGTTTTATTTTTTCCGCAATTGTTAAGTGATTCAGAAAATTTTATTTCTGCAAATCAATTAGTTACTCCAGTTCATATTCAGCCTGAATGATATTTTTTGTTTGCTTATGCTATTTTACGGTCTGTGCCTAATAAATTAGGAGGGGTTATTGCTTTATTATTATCTATTTTAATTCTTTTAATTCTACCTTTAACAAACAACAGGGTTATGTGATCATTTGTTTTCTATCCTTTAAATCAAATTTTGTTTTGATTTTTTGTTGGTGTGTTTTTGATTTTAACATGAATTGGTAGCTGTTCAGTTGAGATACCATTTTCGTGGATTGGACAAATTTTTTCTTTTATATATTTTATATATTTTTTATTAAATTTAGTTTTATATTGATTATGAGATAAAGTTTTAAATTTTTAAAGCTGTTTCCGTGGGGAAAATTTGTCTTGAAAATAAATTTTAAGTGTTCGACTCTCTTTATAGCTTTAACTAAAATAAATTATCAATACTATTATATGGGATTATTTTATTTAAATTTAATTTGTATTATAAGATTTTTAATATCTGTGTTGGCTTTAATTTTACAATATAAACATTTATTAAGAATTCTTTTAAGCTTAGAAATAATAATTGTTAGTTTGTTTGTTATATTATTGCAATTAAATAATGTTGCATTAATCGGTGAATGTTCTTTTATTTTTATTACTTTAGGTGCATGTGAAGCTAGTTTAGGTTTGTCTATTTTGATTTTGAATGATTCGAGTACGCGGTAATTATTACGTTGGAAGGTTTTCATCCCAAAAGTGTTAAGATTAATTATATTGAGTTTGTCTTTATTATTATTATACAGATTTGATTTATTCTGGTATATTAGTATTTGGGGCTAAAGAATTAGGTCATTAGCTTGTATTTTAAATATTTTTAGGAATCAATTTTCATTTTCTATATATAGTGGATTTGTTTCTATTGATATTATATCTGTTTTATTGGTGTTTTTATCTTTATGAATTTCCTTAATAATATTAATAGCAAGACAATTTAGGGTAAAGATTAGTAATAATTACAGATTTGGTTTTTGTTTTATAATTTTAATTCTAAATTTAATTTTGGTCAGTACTTTTTGTGTTTCTAGTGTTATTATATTCTATTTTTTGTTTGAGGCTTCATTATTCCAACATTAATGATTATTTTAGGATGAGGGTATCAACCAGAACGACTTCAGGCTGGTATATATATAATAATCTACACTATTACTGCTTCTTTACCTTTATTATTATGTTTATTATTAGGTGGTAACAGGATATTTATAAAAACATTGTATCTACCAATATTAAAATATAATGGATTTTTATATTTTCCATATACATGGCTATTATTTATATTGGTTGTATTATTAGCATTTTTGATTAAATTGCCTATGTTTTTTGTCCATTTATGGTTGCCAAAAGCTCATGTTGAAGCTCCAGTGGCTAGATCTATAATATTAGCTGCCGTATTATTAAAATTAGGTGGCTATGGTATTATTCGTATATGTCAATATTATAGAATTAAAGTGATTGATTTATTTTTATTGGTTGTGTTTTTAAGATTATGAGGAGGATTTTTAACAAGGATTATTTGTTTTTATCAGGTTGATTTTAAATCATTAATTGCATACTCATCTATTGGTCATATAGCCTTGATACTTTTAGGAGTTTTTTCCAATACTTCATGAGGATGGAGTGGTGCAATATTAATAATGATTTCCCATGGATTCTGTTCATCTGCTTTGTTTAGATTAGCTAATTTTACTTATGAAAAAAGCTTTACTCGCAGTCTATTTATTTCTAAGGGTTTATTGATTATTATTCCATTTTTATCATTATGATGGTTTTTGTTTTGCGTAATTAATATAGCTGCTCCTCCTAGTTTAAATTTAGTTAGTGAATTAATGATCTATCCGACAGTGATTTTTAGTTCAAGGTATTATATTTTTCCTTTGTTATGTATAAGATTTTTGGCTGCTGTTTATAACATATATTTATATAGAAGAATTAATCATGGTGGTAATCCAAAGTTTATTAAATCATTTAGTAATTTGAAGGACTTAAATATTTTAATATTATTTCTTCATTGAATTCCAGTGAATTTTTTAGTAATAAAAAGCGAATTAATTACTAGATGATTGTAGACTAAATTAGTTTAATAAAGAAAGAACGTTAGGTTGTGATTCTAATAGTAAAAGATTTTATTTAGTAAATGTATAACACTTTAAAGCTGTCTTCTATTTGTTCTGTTATATTACTTATATATAGTGGGTTTATATTTATTATAAGTTGTTTGTTTATAATAAATAATAGTTGTTTATTTGTTGAATGGGTTATTTTAAGTTTAAGATCGTGTTCTATAAAAATAAGTATTGTAATTGATAATATTAGTTTGAGGTTTAGTAGGATCGTTTGTTTAATTTCTGGTTGTGTTATAATATTTTCATCAAGTTATATAAGAAATTATGTATTTTTAAATCGATTTATTTGGTTGGTTATATTATTTGTATTGTCAATAAATATACTTATTTTTATTTCAAGATTACCAGCTTTATTGTTAGGTTGAGACGGATTAGGAATTGTATCATTTATTTTGGTGATTTATTATCAAAATAGTAAATCATTAGGTGCAGGTATATTGACTATTTTGGCTAATCGTATTGGAGATGTTATAATTTTAGTTTCTATTGGGATTTTAGTTATTTTAGGATATTGGGATATTATAGTAATTGAAGAGTTTTTACTATCTTTATATCTTAGTTTATGTATTTTAATCGCAGGAATAACAAAAAGTGCACAAATGCCATTTTCTAGCTGATTACCAGCAGCTATAGCTGCTCCAACTCCTGTTTCTGCTTTAGTTCATTCTTCTACATTAGTTACAGCTGGTGTTTTTTTATTAGTTCGGTTTTTTCCTATTTTGGAAAAATGAGCTTTATTTAGTCCTTTATTATTAATGATTTCAGTTTGTACAATATTTATAGCTGGAGTAGGGGCTAATTATGAGAATGATCTTAAAAAAATTGTTGCTTTATCAACTTTAAGTCAATTAGGAATAATAATAATAGGATTGGCTTTAGGGTTACCTATATTAACTATTTTTCATTTATATACTCATGCTTTGTTTAAGGCTCTTTTATTTTTATGTGTTGGTGTTATTATTCATAGAAGGGCAGGAAATCAAGATATTCGTTTAATGAACATATTATACTATCAATTACCGTTAACTAGTAGATGTATAAATATTGCTAATATATCATTATGCGGTGGGTTATTTTTAAGTGGATTTTATTCTAAAGATCTTATTTTAGAATTAAGATTATTTAATTCAACTAGGTTGTTTATAATTATAATAATTTTTCTAAGCGTTGTTTTAACAATTACTTATAGTATGCGGTTGTTATTTATTTCTGTCTGTAATATAAATAAGGGAGTTAGATTTCACAGGAAAGGTGATTTAAATATTTATTTTAATTTTTCTATATTAATTCTTAGGTTAGCAGCTATTACATTTGGAGCAATGTTACAATATTTTTTTATTGAATTTGATTTAAATTTTTTTCTATTATCATATTGACAAAAAAAAGTTGTACTTGGTATTATTGTAGTTGGGGTGTTTATTTCTATAGTGTTGTGTAAAAATTTTTATAACAAAAAGTATATAAGAAAATTAGATAAATTTTTTAGGTTAATATGATTTTTAGTCCCATTATCAACATATCCTTTTATTAAATTTAGTGTAATAACTAGAACTTATATTCTGAAGTGTATTGATTGCGGTTGGGTAGAAATTTTAGGAGGTCAAGGTAGATTTTTAACAATAGTAAATTTTAGTAAAATTAATCAAATTGTTCAATTTAAATTATTTAATTTTTTAATTATATTTATGGTTGTATTAATAATTATTACATACTTTATTTTTATATAAATTTTGATAGCTAAAGTTTAGAGCGTGGCATTGAAGGTGCTAAAGTAACAAAATATGTTTCAAAATACAATTTTATTTTAATTTAAATACTAATAAGTTATTATTTTTATTATTATTGTTGTTAGTTTGAACTAATTTAAGGTAGTAAGTAATATTTATAATGTAAGATTTAGTATTGAATATTTAATTAAAAGATACTAAAGATTATATAAATATAGGTAAATAATATTTTAGGATTAAATTAATATTGTGAATATTTTTTATTACAGAGGATGCAGATATATATAAAATTTATTATGTAATATTTATAGAAATTAAAAATGAAAGTATTATTATGATGATAATTATAAAGATAAAAATAACAATAATAGTTTAAATTTAAAATAACGATTTTGTAAATCGATGAGTGAAAAATTATATTTCTTATTGTATAAAAATAAATTACTTTTTGGATAAAATAATATGATTAAAATGAAAATATTTTATATACATGTATTTATTAATGAAACGAAATTCTTTTCATTTAGTTGAATTTAGTCCTTGACCGTTAACTGGTTCTATAGGGGCATTATTTTTAATATTAGGTTTAATTGGGTGATTTCATTTAGAAACTTATAAATTGTTATTAATTGGATTATTACTTATTTTATTTACTATATTTCAATGATGACGTGATGTAATCCGTGAATCAACATATCAAGGATTTCATACTATTGAGGTATCAAAAGGTTTACGTTGGGGCATAATTTTGTTTATTACATCTGAGGTATTATTTTTTTTTGCTTTTTTTTGGGCATATTTTCATAGAAGATTAGTTCCTAGGTTAGAAATTGGGTTGTGTTGACCCCCTGTTGGTGTATATTCTTTAGATCCATTTAGTGTTCCATTATTAAATACTGGTGTTCTTCTTTTCTCAGGTATTACAGTTACATGAGCTCATCATAGATTAATAGAAGGTAATTGACTTGGTGGTATCCAAGGATTGTTTTGCACTTTTAGATTAGGTATTTATTTTACGTTTCTTCAAGCAGGTGAATATTTTGAAACATTTTTTAGTATTGCTGATGGCGTTTATGGTTCAACTTTTTTTGTAGCTACTGGATTTCATGGCTTACATGTTTTAATTGGTAGTATTTTTTTATTTGTTTGTTTTATACGAGTAATGTTTTATCAATTTTTAATTGGTCATCATTTTGGGTTTGAAGCAGCTGCTTGATATTGACATTTTGTTGATGTTGTATGATTATTTTTATATTTATCAATTTATTGATGAGGTTATTAAAAATTTAATTTTTATTTACTTCAATATAGCTTAGTTTGAGCGTTAGATTTTTAATTTAAAGGGAATAAATAAACTTATTTTTGAGGATAAAAATAAATAATAATGAGTAATAGAAAAGAAAAGAATAAAGCACAGCACTTAAAGTAAACTAATAAAATTAAATTGTATTTAAAAATTCAGTTACGCTGGTTTTGCATACCAGAATTAGAGCCAGTTATTGGCTATGAATTATATATGTATTATAAATAACATAATAAAGTAGTGTGTATGGTTTCGACCCATAATTTAGAGGTAATTAGTCCTTTTTTATAAGAAAAAATTAAATGAAAACCAAACGATTTAGGTGTTTAATTGTTAATTAAAGTATTGTAAGATAATAATTTACTCATTTAAAAGTTAAGTAAAATTAATATAGATACTACGCCGGATGAACGGAAATCAGTGATATTGATTTTATAAAAATTGTTTAAGTTTTTTAGTGTTAATGTTTAGAAGTGTAATAAATAGAGTAATTGGTTTTAGTTTGTCAGTTTTAGTAATAGGTTTAGGCTGAATACTATCTTTTAATGCATTAATAGATCGAGAAAAAAATTCTCCATTTGAGTGTGGGTTTGATCCATTAAAATCTGCGCGGTTACCATATTCCATACGATTCTTTTTATTAGCTATTATTTTTCTTATTTTTGATATTGAAATTGTTTTATTATTTCCATTATTAGTAAGTGTTTCAATAATATTTAGATATAAAAGAATTTTAGGATGTTTTTGGTTTTTAATTATTTTAATTATTGGATTATTTTATGAATGAAGGGACGGATCATTAGATTGAGTAAAATAAAATAGAAAAAATTTGGAATTGAAATAAGATTGCTAATTTTATTTTGGGTAATTCGATTTTATCCTTTTTCTTATGTTAGGTATGTTATTTAACTATTTATTTTGGGTTATAATAATTTTTGGTACTATTTTTTCTATTTCATCTTTACATTGATTAGGTATATGAGTTGGGTTGGAGTTAAATTTAATTGGATTTTTGCCTATTTTAGTGTACAGAAAAAATATAAGAATAAGTGAATCTGGGACTAAATATTTTATTGTACAAGCGATGGGATCTAGTTTTTTAATATTTGGTAGATTAATCTTATTTAGTTTTACTTTTTCTTGAGAAATTTTGAATATATTAAATTTTGAATACTTTTTAAGAAGCATTATTTTTTTAATAAGTGGGCTTTTTATAAAAATTGGTATATTTCCATTTCATTTTTGGTTTCCTAGTGTTATAAGTGGACTATCATGACTATCTTGCTTATTATTAGTTACTTGACAAAAAGTAGCTCCTATTTTTCTAGTTAGTGTATTAATAGAAATTATTAATGTAATATGATTATTATTAATAATTTGTGTTTTAAGTTCTGGGTCTGCTTTAGTCGGTGGGTTTGGCGGGGTAAACCAATCGCAAATTCGTGGTCTATTAGCTTACTCATCTATTGGTCATATAGGCTGAATTATTTTCTCAATATGTGAAAGGTGCTATAATATAAAAATTTATTTTTCTATCTATATTATCATTTCTTTATGTTTATTTATTGTTTTATGATATAATAATATTATTTTTATATTAGGTATAAATAATTTTATTAAACATTTATTTATTGATTTTAGAATTATTTTATTATTTCTATCACTGGGTGGGTTACCACCGTTATTAGGCTTTGTTGCTAAATTAAATGTTTTTATTAGTATTTTTGATTTATATATATATTGATTTATTTTATTATTAATTTTAGGGTCAGTTATGAGTTTATTTTACTATTTAAGTTTGCTTTTTGTGTTCTTTGTTAATATCTTTAATAAAGTTATTTACAAAGAAACTTTTAAAAGATATAATGTAATTAGATTAATTTTATTTGTTAATTTTTTAGGTGGATTAGTTATATTTATATTTGATTTTTTTGAGTTTATTTAATGCGTTGGTTATTTTCTACTAATCACAAAGATATTGGAACTTTATATATTTTGTTTGGTGTATGGTCAGGATTAGTTGGTACTGGGCTTAGTATTCTAATTCGAATTGAACTTGGTCAACCTGGTACTTTATTAGGTAATGATCATTTATATAATGTAATTGTGACTGCTCATGCATTTGTTATATTTTTTTTCTTGGTTATACCTATAATAATTGGTGGATTTGGTAATTGATTAATTCCTTTAATGTTAGGTGCTCCTGATATAGCTTTCCCACGTTTAAATAATATAAGTTTTTGGTTATTACCTCCAAGTTTATTACTTCTTCTATCTTCGGCTGCTGTAGAAAGGGGGGTTGGAACTGGTTGAACAGTATATCCACCTTTAGCAAGTAATTTAGCACATGCTGGTGGATCAGTTGATTTAGCAATTTTTTCATTACATTTAGCTGGTGTATCTTCTATTTTAGGTGCTGTTAATTTTATTACAACTGTGATCAATATACGTTGACGGGGTATGCAATTTGAACGTTTGCCTTTGTTTGTATGATCTGTAAAAATTACTGCTATTTTACTTTTATTGTCTTTACCTGTTTTAGCAGGAGCTATTACTATACTTTTAACTGATCGAAATTTTAATACATCATTTTTTGACCCAGCTGGAGGAGGGGACCCTATTTTATATCAACACTTATTTTGGTTTTTTGGTCATCCAGAAGTGTACATTTTGATTTTACCAGGATTTGGTATAATTTCTCATATTGTAATACATTATTCATGCAAAAAAGAAGTATTTGGAACTCTTGGAATAATTTATGCAATACTTGCTATTGGTATTTTAGGATTTATTGTTTGAGCACATCATATGTTCACAGTTGGGATAGATGTAGATACCCGTGCATATTTTACAGCTGCTACTATAATTATTGCAGTTCCTACTGGTATTAAAATTTTTAGCTGATTAGCAACTATTAATGGTGTGAAAATTAAATATGAAACCCCTATGCTTTGAGCTTTGGGATTTATTTTTCTATTCACTGTTGGAGGGTTAACAGGAATCATATTATCAAATTCTTCTCTTGATATTATACTTCATGATACTTATTATGTTGTAGCTCATTTTCATTATGTTTTATCAATAGGAGCTGTATTTGCTTTATTTGGTGCTTTTAATTACTGATTTCTATTGTTAACTGGTATTACTTTACATGAACGGTGAACAAAAGCTCATTTTTACATTATATTTATTGGTGTAAATGTTACCTTTTTTCCACAACATTTTTTAGGGTTAAGTGGTATACCACGTCGATATTCTGATTATCCTGATTGTTATATAAAATGAAATATTATTTCTTCTTTAGGATCAATAATTTCGTTTGTTGCTGTACTATATTTTATAATTATTGTTTGAGAAGCTTTAGTGTCACAACGCGGTGTTGTTTATAGTTTACACCTAAGTACCTCTTTAGAATGAGATAATATTTTACCTGCAGATTTTCACAACCCAATGGAAACTGGTGCTTTAATTAAAGCTTAAGATATGAGTTTTTGAGGACAATTAGGGTTTCAAGATGCAATTTCTCCTATAATAGAGGAATTAATTTTTTTCCATGATCATGCAATAATAATTTTAATTATAATTATTAGATTTGTTGGTTATGCTGCATTATTTTTAATAATAAATAAATTAAACTGCCGTTCATTAGTTGAAGGCCAAGAAATTGAAACTTTTTGAACACTTATTCCAATATTAATTCTTATTTTTTTGGCTTTGCCTTCATTACGGTTACTATATTTATTAGATGAAATTGATGATTGTAGATTAAGTGTAAAAAGCATTGGTCATCAATGATATTGAAGGTATGAATATTCTGATTTCTTAAACATTGAATTTGATTCATACATAATTCAAACAAATGATTTAAATTTAGGTGATTTTCGTTTATTAGAAGTTGACCATCGTGTTATTCTTCCAACAGAAACAAATATTCATATATTAATTACATCTGGAGATGTAATTCATTCTTGAACTATTCCATCCCTCGGGGTAAAAGTAGACGCTATTCCAGGTCGTTTAAATCAATTAGGGTTTTTAATCAAACATTCTGGTATTTTTTATGGGCAATGTTCTGAGATTTGTGGAGCAAATCATTCTTTTATACCTATTGTAATTGAAGTTGTGCCATTAGAAACTTTTATTAAATGGGTTGAATGAACATATGATAATTAAATTTAAGTTTAATAAAGTTAGTTAAATCTATAACTTAAGGTTGTCAATCTTATATAACTAATAAAATTTAGTACTTTTTATTATGCCTCAGTTATCGCCATTAAGATGAGTTTTTCTTTTTTCTTTTTTTTGAGTTATAATTTTAATAGTAACTATTTTAATTTGGTGAATTAAAAAAATAGAATTTAATTTAAATATTAGAGATATAAATTATTATAATACTGAAAATAATTGAAAATGATAAAGAATGCTTGTTGATATTTTTTCTACTTTTGATGATCATAATCAAGTTTTCATGTCTTTTTATATTTTGTTATGAATATTAAGATTAATAACTATTTTATTATTTAGTTCAACGTTGTGGTTAACTAATACTTCGTGAGTTATAGTAATAAATATATTAAAAAGAGTAATTAGTGGGCAGATTTTTCGTTCTTTTGGTTTTTATTTAGGGGGGTTTGTTAATTTAATTGTTTCTTTATTTTTATTTTTAATTCTAATAAACTTAAGTGGATTGGTTCCTTATGTATTCAGCTCAACTAGCCACTTGGTTGTTTCATTTTCTTTGGGCTTTCCTATATGGTTTGCATTAATCTTATCTAGATTTTTATATAATACAAAATTCTTTATTGCCATATTGTTACCTATAGGAGCTCCATCTGTACTTAATCCATTTTTAATTATTGTTGAAACAGTTAGTATTAATGTTCGATCAATTACTTTATCAATTCGATTAATTGCTAATATAAGTGCAGGTCATATTGTATTAACTTTAGTAGGAAATTACCTTATAGCTAATATTTTTAATGGAATTTTTTCTGCAATTATATTAATATTTATTCAAGTGACTTATACTATTTTTGAATTTGGAATTAGTTTAATTCAAGCATATATTTTTTGTTTATTAATTACCTTATATTCAGACGATCATCCTCATTAAAATCTTGATATTACTTCAACGAATAGTACATAGTAATTTTTAAATATAAGAGAATTATAAATTTTAAATTAAATTACACTATTTTAGACACAAAATAAATTAGTGTATAGTAATTTATGTAACTAAAGTAAATAAACAAGCTAATTTAAGTTATTATTTTAATTTACTTATATGTGAGTAAAAACATAAATAAACATAAATAAGTATTAGTATAAGATATATAAAAATATAAGATTTAAGATTTTAATCTTTTTTGAAACTTTGAAGGCTTCTAGTTTAAAATAACTTAAAATCCTTTTCTTTTTAAAAGGATGTATTTAAATCCTTCCTTAGAATTCAAAACTCTTCGTGCTCAGACACCGTATAATAATAAATGCATTATTTAAAATCAATTAAAATTCCAGCTTGGAAGGCGAGCGTAGTCAATACTGATAATGCCGTATATTAACTATTAATTGATCTAAATACATATTTTAACCTAATATATTTTTAATAAATTATTTTATACTTTTAAAATGAAATTCTAACGTGCTTCCAAACACTCTAAAAACATTTTATAGCATTATAACCCATAAATTTTAATTATTATGATAGGCTTAATCTATATTTATAAAATTAATTTAATAATTCACAATATTAATGCTGTACCATTAATATTCTATTCATTAATTATATCTGATTACTCTTTGAAAACTATAATTCCAAGAATACCTAGAAGGAAAAAGAGCCCCAATATTGATTATTAATTATTCTAATGTATTTTTAATAAATTATTTTGTATTTCAAAAAGTGATCTACATGTGCTTCCAAACATTTTAAAAATCATCTTAAGTATTTTTATTTATAAATCTTGGTTAGTTATAATAAGTTTAAATTATTAATTATATAATAATTGATTTAAATTTATAATTTAAAATCATTAACTACTTAATATTAATACTGTATTTCCTATTTGCTGATTTCTTCCGGTTTTAGAGGTCGGGAACTGTATTGTTCTGGCACGGGGTGTCTGGTGTATACCCTCTTGCCTACATGTGCGATAAATAAATAAATAGATAGATATAGATATAGATATAGATATAGATATATATATATACCTACCTACCTACCTACCTACCTACCTACCTACCTACCTACCTACCCCCTTCGCTCGCTAGATTTATTCAGCATTTGTTTTCCTCGGGGCGGAAAATGACTCGCAAACTATTAATAGGAATACAATATTGATATTAAGTAATTAATAATTTTAAATTGGGTTCAATCCCAACTCTAGACTATCGAGGGAGGGAAAAGCGGCTCCCTCCAAAATACACGCTTGCTCATCCCATTCATGATGGAGAAAACTAACTTTGATTCCATACCGGATCAGACTTCGCCTGGGTTAACAAGGTCTGCGCTAGGCACACAAGTTTCGGGGTGTTCTAGTGAAAAATGGGCTACTGAAACGCAAGCAAAAACTCGGAGGAAATGGACCAGAGAGGAAAACATACAAATCATGGTTTCTTACTATCAAAGCCAACCAACAACAAGAAGATATAGAAAACGAATGTATGAACACTGGCTCAAACACCATCCAGATGATATGATCAGTGAACAGCGGCTCCTGGACCAGAAGAGAGCGATACTACAAAATAGGCTTCTTACAGTCCTAGAAATTCAAGAGATAGAACAGCAACAAGCGAACACTACAATCCGATACACTGACACTGAAGACAATGAGAAATTCACAGCCTCACAACAGTCAATTCCACTTGACAACATCGCTGGGGAAATTCCATGCGAGTTCAATGAAGAACAGCAAGGCTTGTTTGAAAACATAAAAAGCTTCACGGACAAAAATAAGTCACGTGAAGGCAGAACCCCACCAAGAAGGCTGCCAAACAACAAAAGCTGTAAGGACAGCGATTGAGAATGCAAATGAAGTACTAAAACATATCCCCACAAAAGATATCACAGAAACCAACAGTCTAATATACGCCACTGCAAAGGTAATTGAAAGATATATAAAGCCAGACACAGTACAAACACAGAAACCATCAGTACCACCATCTGAATTGGAAGGCTACCTGAATAAACTCCCTGGAAACCACAGAATCGCTCCACTACTCAAAGCAGCGCTCCTCGGAAGTGCCCACATCCTTTGTAAAACCTTGGATCTCCCAGAATATTGGTAAGATTCCGCGACCAAGGATTACAACCGACAGTCAAGATGAAGTCGTGGAAAGAGGCTGAATAATAATAATAATAATAATAATAATAATAATCCAGATGATGTGATCAGTGAACAGCGGCTCCTGGACCAGAAGAGATCGATACTACAAAATAGGCTTCTTACAGTCCTAGAAATACTAGAGATAGAACAGCACCAAGCGAACACTACAACCCGATACACTGACACTGAAGACAATGAAAATTTCACAGCCTCACAACAGTCAATTCCAGTTGACAACCTTGCTGGGGAAATTCCATGCGACTTCACTGAAGAACAGCAAGGCTTGTTTGAAGACATAAAATACTTCATAGACAAAAATAAGTCACGTGAAGGCTGCAAAACAACAAAGCCATAAGGACAGCAACTGAGAATGCAAATGAAATACTAAAATGTTTCCCCACAAAAGATATCACAGAAACCAACAGTCTAATATACGCCACCTCAAAGGTAATTGAAAAATATATAAAGCCAGACACAATACAAACACTGAAACCATCAGTACCACCATGGAAGAAGAGAATAGAAAAGAAAATAGACAGTACTAGAAGAGAAATAAGCCAAATGACAGCAGCAGAACAAAATAAGGGAAAACTGAAGGCAAGATTGGTTGCCAAATACCATCTCAACTGCAGAAGCACTAAGACTGCAATAGAAGATGCAAAGCAAAGACTTCAAGGACTCAGTCACCGTCTGAAGAGATACATTTGCAAGAGGTCAGCAATTCCAACATAACAAAATATTCCGAACTGACCCTGGAAGACTCTACCAAGAATTTAAAGGAGATTCCAGAACAGAACAACACATGCTGTCACAGGAAATGAGGGACCGAAATTATATTTTATTTCATTTTAAAAAACCGCTAACAAAACTAATTGAAGTAATCCGAGTTTTGTTATTTTTCGTATGTAGCATGTAACTTCCAGTAACGGTCACCTAAGATCTCTTTAGTAGACAGACGTTCGTGACGCAGTGTGTGTAAATTATCATATTGAATATATATATTAGTTTATGAAGAATATGTATATTAAATAAATTGGGACAACTGCGCAGTACGAGTCACATGTTGTTGACGAGAGAAATGGCCAGTGCGCATTATAATTGACCACAGAAAAGCGTGCATCACGATTACCACTATATATCCAAGGCAAAAATCATGTCACAGGACATAGCTTCTGGAAGTTTTGGAAACCTTCAGTGAAGGCTATATAAGAGGCAAAATGAAGACTTTACTCTCAATGTTGAAAACGTCGATTCGTCTGAAGCCAGTCTAACTTCACGTATGAATTATCTCATGTACAGAGATTTCATAAAGGAAAGCTGCAATAATCTCTTTCCATCCGTTTTCCATCCGTCTGATGCCATATATTGAGTAACGAGGCAAAATTACTCAGTATAACTTTTGGCAAAGTGGAAAGTTCACTGTCAAGAAAAACCCATGCACGCGACGCTGGTTGTATGCAGTTAACGACACGAGGGACCAATTTGTTCTCCCCCCTGTCTGAGTTGGTTTGGCAGATCTATGCCGCTATTGAGGAGGCTAGCACCGTGATCGTCTCACATATCCGGATTTCTACACTCAATGTAATGCGACGACACATCCCACTGGACGACTCCATCCGATAATGCTAAACATCGTTGAGGTGTCCGTCTCCACGACAACCAAGAAACGACAATTATCGAGGCTGACAACAGTCAGCTAAATTTCAGATTTCTCCCCAGTGATAATCTGAAAGTGGTGCCTAGATTCTGCAGAATCTTCACCTGTAATGCGACGCCTCAATTGCGTCCTGTCTTCACTCTGAAGTGCCGCTTATAAGTGACGTGTGAGATTACGTCATCTCCTTGGAACTCTGACATTAATAGTGAGTAATAATTAGCACGGCTAACGCGCACATACTTAACTCTAGGACTCAAAGAAAATGAACACTATTATATCGTTTGTGAAATACGAACTTTAATGTTAAAATTAATGCTTATTCTATATGTCAACTATTGTTAAAGCGGCCCCATTTGCCGCATAAGAATTGTGTAATTAATCTTTATTTTATATTTTGAATTTCATCATTTTCATCTCCCCTTATTTCCCACAGAGTGTATGACATTGGAAAGTTGAATGAATGATTAATCACTGTGCGAAAGAGTAGTGCCCCTTTTAAATCGGGAAATAAATAACCTGATTTAAACATCTTTCAACTCTCTTGTTATTCATAGTTTTTGAGAGGGACGAAAGAATTTGTACTATTGTTTTGCACCGTTCGTCTGTTCGTCCATTTATTCACATTTATGATACACACTCACAACACACACCGCCAATAAAACGTTCCTTGGCATGACACTAATAAACTGGGCCCCACCCAAACATCAATGGTGTATGTCATGTGTGTCTATGTAACAACCTGACACGACGTAGTACTGGCATACGTCACATGGGCTTTTCTTGGAGGTGCACCGGAGCAGGCCAAAAATAGACTTCACCCCTTGCATCTCTAACTTCAGCTCGGGGTCGGCTTGTAACGAGCCTCCCGTTTTGTGACATCTGGTGACCACTGACCGTGATCTGACAAGGTAAATTGTGTTGTTGTAAGAAAGTATCATCTCTTTCCTGCTTTTCTATCTCATCACCATTATGCATTGTTTATTGCATGTTAGGGCTTTGCTATTGAGACTTAGGTGAACTGGATTTTGATAAGACTTATTATTGTGTTGAAATAAGTTTTATAATCTTTACGCTATTATCGTTAACGCGTACCGACTCGTGTTTAGACGTACATAGATCGATATTTTGTACGCTACATTAGCAACTGTTGTTTTGCTAATTTTGCTAACTTGGCAAATTTGCGATTAGGATCTCTTTTATTCGTGTTTATAATAATCCTAATCACGTGGTGGCTGGTGTTCATACGCACACCATTGCACCACTTGTGACCGACAGAGGTCAAAATCCCGCGAATATTCTAAGTCACTTTATCCATACTCGTGATAACTAGCAATTTTAAAAATGGCCGAGCTAGTAAACATAAAGAAAGAACTCATGGCTATGGGTAGAGAATTCGGGTATGAGAAAGCCGAGTTAAAGAAATACGTGGATGAGGAGATAGCTAAATGGTATGTTGCGAAAGAAAATGAGGCGAAAGAGGCTATAGAGCTAGAAGATAAGAGACAGATAGCTAAACATCTAGAGATGCAAACTCTGAGAGAGCTAGAAGAAAAGAGACAGGTAGCTAAGGATTTAGAGATGCGAACTTTGAGAGAGCTAGAAGATAAGAGAGAGTTAGCTAAACAGCTAGAGATGCAAAACCTGAGAGAGCTAGAGGAAAAAAGAGCGAAAGAGGCTAGAGAACTAGAGGATAGAAAAAATGAGCTAGAGGAAAAAAGAGCGAAAGAGGCGAGAGATTTTAAAGAGAGAAATCCAAGATATGAGAGAAATAGAGTTATTAAAGATTCAGTCAGCTAGGGATTTAGAAGATAAAAGGCAGGAAGTAGAAGAGAAAAAGCTTAAGTTAAAAGCTAGAGCACATCAGGAACAGCTTGAATTAGCTAAGCAAGAGTTAACAGCTAGAGAGAAGTTGTTAGAGGGGACTGCTAAGCAACAGGCCGAATTAAATAAACCCCGGACACGGCTAGCTTTCTTCAACCATGAAGTCGAGACGATTGACGAGTTTTTGACACGCTTTGACAGTTTCATTGCCAACTTTAATTACACTGACATTGAAAAGAAACAACAACTCGGTCAAATACTTCAAGGTGAAAGCTCGCGCGCATTTACTGATCTAACGCGCGATCCCGCTATTACTTATGCAGATCTCAAAACGGGTTTGATGCGTACTTTTCAATGTACAGCAGAAGGCTTTCGAAAAATGTTTAGGAGAGCCATACCCAAAGCAAATGACACCATGCAAGCCTTCGGTACCCGGTTACGCCATTATCTTGATAGATGGATTGATTTGACAGACATCCGGAAGACATATGAGGGCCTATTTGATTTGATATTAAGAGATCAATTTCTCCATATTGCTCCGCCTGCAATGACGACATATTTGCAGCGAAATCCCCCGACTAACTTCTGTGATATGTTGAAGTTAGCAGACACGTATAATGATTACCCTGATCCGGTAATTACGAGGAGTGCACCACGCCCTCCTCTTACAAATCGGCAGAAGTATACACCGAAACCGAACCGACCAATGACGAAATCTGAAAAACCCGAACCGGTACAGCGGACATATACTAAGTCACAAGACGTACGACGTCACACACGTGACTCCCCACCTATGACATGTTACACTTGCAAAGGGAAGGGGCATAGTTCTCAGAACTGTCCCAGTCCACGTGATGTAAAGGTATGCACTGAAACAGGTGCAACTCTAAAGACCCAACAGGCTACAGTAAACGGAAAAAGAGTCAAAATACTGGTCGATACAGGTGCGTCCATAAGCTGCATAAATGCTAAACTTGTACGCCCTGAACAGTATCTAAGAGGTAGTGTCCGCATTCGATGTGTTATGGGACACCTTAGTACATGTCCAAGAGCCACGGTACATGTTACGTCATCCGTATTCTCCGGTACAGTCACCGCCGCAGTAATAAGAGACATGCAGTTCGGATTCATACTATCACTCGGGCAGTGTGACGCACACACTGATGGCATCTATCCTGTTCTCCCCGTAACCACTAGAGCACAACGGGAACGTAGTAAACAAGGACCCCCAGCTCTAAAGATAGTCGAGAACACATTCCCGCAGTTGACCCCAAGTCAACTCAGTCACCTGCAGCAGGAGGACAAAAGCTTGTCCTCAATGCTAAAGCTGGCACGGAAAAACACTATTACCTCCAGCAAGTACGCAACAATGACGTATTTCCTGAAGGACGGACTAGCGTTTCGGCGCACCGACTTTAAGGAAAATGATACTAGAAGCACCACGTGTTTATTTACCCCTACACCACTCAGACCGCTGATTCTTAGCTTTGCACACGACTCAATCATGTCCGGACATCAGGGCGCGCGTCGCACTGAACAACGGATTCGCGAGGACTTTTTTTGGCCAGGCCTGAGTAGGGATGTTCGCTCGTACGTTCGTACATGTACGCAGTGTCAACAACATATCGACCGAGGGCGTGTCAGTCGAGTTCCCCTCGAGATAGTACCAACAGTAGAGGAACCATTCCTAAAAGTCGCAGTAGACATCATTGGCCCAATCATTCCCGCGGCCGAAGGAGGATATCGCTATATCCTAACAATCGTGGATTTTGCAACACGATATCCAGAAGCAGTCGCATTAAAGGGCATCACAGCGATCGAAGTCGCAGACGCTTTAATAGACGTATTTTCTCGCACGGGCGTTCCCCGAGAGATATTGAGTGACCAGGGCACTCAATTCACCTCAGCAATGATGACTGAAACAATGCGTCTACTGGCGTGTAAACAGTTGTTCTCATCACCATATCACGCTCAGTCTAATGGTGCCGTTGAACGTTTCAACGGTACAATAAAGAAAATGTTAATTAAAATGGCCTCGGAACAACCCGACCAGTGGCCGCGTTTTCTAGCACCATTACTCTTCGCGTATCGCGAACTCCCACAAGAGAGTACGGGCTACTCACCGTTCCAACTACTATACGGCAGACAACCTCGTGGTCCCCTTAAACTAATTAAAGAAACATGGGTCAAGGGAGACACTGTGACCGATGGTAAAGATGTTCACACGTACGTAGCCGAACTACGTCAACGTCTGACCGAGACATGTCACTTAGCACAGGAAAACATTCGCGAAAAACAACCCCGATACAAGCAAAATTTTGACCGTACGGCTGTGGAACGTGACCTCGAACCAGGTCAGCTCGTGTTACTCTTGCGGCCCACGCATAACAACCGCATGCAAATGCACTGGCGTGGACCCTACCGTGTTATTAAGCGTGTGAAGCAGAACGACTACAGCATACAGATAGGAAATAAGCAGAAAATCTATCACATAAATATGCTCAAGCGTTACTATGAACGCAGCGACGAACAGATACAAAACGTGAATGTCGCACTGATACAATTGGAAGACTCCAATTTCAGAACAGACATGATGTCCGCCGAAACCCAGCCTAACCCCGCAGTTACAGTCGATCAAGTCGAGATTGACTCGAACTTAACTGTCGAACAGCGCAACGCAATGTCAAACCTCTTACACAGACACGCGCGCATATTCACCGACCAACCGGGCCACTCAGATTTGGTTGAACACCGCATCAAACTTTTAAGTGACAAGCCGATACGCTTAAAACAGTACCCACAGAAATATGAGAGCACTAAGTACATAGCAGAACAGGGTGCGTGAAATGCAAAAACAGGGCGTGATTGAACAGTCAATCTCCCCATATTCATCACCGGTCGTCTTAGTTAAAAAGAAAGACGGTACGCTTCGTTTTTGTGTGGACTACAGACAGTTAAATGAGATAACTGAATTCGATGCGGAACCTATCCCAAATCAGGACGAATTATTCGCAAAACTAACCAAGGCACATTACTTTTCAAAGTTTGACATGTGCAAAGGGTACTGGCAACTGTCGGTTGCTATTGACGACAGACCAAAAACAGCATTTCCAACTCCGCTAGGCTTATTTCAGTTTTGCCGACTACCGTTCGGACTAGCGAACGCACCCGCAACATTCGCGCGCTTCATGCGAAAATTACCGTTAGAGAGCGTTAACGCATTGAATTTCTTTGATGACATTCTGGTAGCAACAGGAACATGGGACCAACATTTATCCTCAGTGGGTGGTCTACTTGACATTCTCGAGCGCCATAGATTGACCGTGAAACCCTCCAAAGTACGCGCGGGCTTTCGAGAGATTGAGTTTCTTGGCCATATCATAAGTGACGGACAAATAGGCCCAAATCTAGACTTAACTGCAGCCATTCGTGACATGACCTTACCGACTACAAAGAAACAGGTCAGGGCAGTTTTGGGGCTAGTGGGGTACTACCGAAAATTTGTCCCAAACTTCAGTACGCTTCTTAAACCACTGACGGACTTAACTGGGAACAAACAACCCACGAAAATACGATGGACGGCAGAGTGTAGCACCGCCCTCGAAAACGTGAAGGACATCTTGACCAGTAAACCCGTCCTACAGTTACCAGACTTTGACAAAAGATTTATTGTCAGGACCGACGCATCAGACGAAGGCCTCGGTGCCATACTTCTCCAAGAGACAGATGACGAATACCTACCGGTAGCATACGCGTCTAAGAAACTGTTAGATCGTGAGACACGGTATTCTACGATCGAAAAAGAGTGCTTAGCAATCGTATGGGCACTCAAGAAATTTAGTGCATATCTGTACTCTAAACCATTCATCCTGCAGTGCGATCATAAGCCGCTGACATATCTGCGCACTAGCATGTATGATAACGCTAGGCTAACTAGATGGACACTCCTGCTACAGGAGTATAGCTTCGTTGTCAAACACATCGCGGGCCGAGAAAATTCGGGTGCCGATGCATTATCCCGGCATGCCATAACCGCGATATAAACAAGAGAGAGGATAGTCTCTCCACAGATGCGCATATAATTCCTGTGGGGACTATCGTGTGAAATAAAATTTTTTCTGTTCCTATTTGATTTCCACTCTGTGAGCTCCAATCAATTTTAAGAAGGGGGTTGTCACAGGAAATGAGGGACCGAAATTATATTTTATTTCATTTTAAAAAACCGCTAACAAAACTAATTGAAGTAATCCGAGTTTTGTTATTTTTCGTATGTAGCATGTAACTTCCAGTAACGGTCACCTAAGATCTCTTTAGTAGACAGACGTTCGTGACGCAGTGTGTGTAAATTATCATATTGAATATATATATTAGTTTATGAAGAATATGTATATTAAATAAATTGGGACAACTGCGCAGTACGAGTCACATGTTGTTGACGAGAGAAATGGCCAGTGCGCATTATAATTGACCACAGAAAAGCGTGCATCACGATTACCACTATATATCCAAGGCAAAAATCATGTCACAGGACATAGCTTCTGGAAGTTTTGGAAACCTTCAGTGAAGGCTATATAAGAGGCAAAATGAAGACTTTACTCTCAATGTTGAAAACGTCGATTCGTCTGAAGCCAGTCTAACTTCACGTATGAATTATCTCATGTACAGAGATTTCATAAAGGAAAGCTGCAATAATCTCTTTCCATCCGTTTTCCATCCGTCTGATGCCATATATTGAGTAACGAGGCAAAATTACTCAGTATAACTTTTGGCAAAGTGGAAAGTTCACTGTCAAGAAAAACCCATGCACGCGACGCTGGTTGTATGCAGTTAACGACACGAGGGACCAATTTGTTCTCCCCCCTGTCTGAGTTGGTTTGGCAGATCTATGCCGCTATTGAGGAGGCTAGCACCGTGATCGTCTCACATATCCGGATTTCTACACTCAATGTAATGCGACGACACATCCCACTGGACGACTCCATCCGATAATGCTAAACATCGTTGAGGTGTCCGTCTCCACGACAACCAAGAAACGACAATTATCGAGGCTGACAACAGTCAGCTAAATTTCAGATTTCTCCCCAGTGATAATCTGAAAGTGGTGCCTAGATTCTGCAGAATCTTCACCTGTAATGCGATGCCTCAATTGCGTCCTGTCTTCACTCTGAAGTGCCGCTTATAAGTGACGTGTGAGATTACGTCATCTCCTTGGAACTCTGACATTAATAGTGAGTAATAATTAGCACGGCTAACGCGCACATACTTAACTCTAGGACTCAAAGAAAATGAACACTATTATATCGTTTGTGAAATACGAACTTTAATGTTAAAATTAATGCTTATTCTATATGTCAACTATTGTTAAAGCGGCCCCATTTGCCGCATAAGAATTGTGTAATTAATCTTTATTTTATATTTTGAATTTCATCATTTTCATCTCCCCTTATTTCCCACAGAGTGTATGACATTGGAAAGTTGAATGAATGATTAATCACTGTGCGAAAGAGTAGTGCCCCTTTTAAATCGGGAAATAAATAACCTGATTTAAACATCTTTCAACTCTCTTGTTATTCATAGTTTTTGAGAGGGACGAAAGAATTTGTACTATTGTTTTGCACCGTTCGTCTGTTCGTCCATTTATTCACATTTATGATACACACTCACAACACACACCGCCAATAAAACGTTCCTTGGCATGACACTAATAAACTGGGCCCCACCCAAACATCAATGGTGTATGTCATGTGTGTCTATGTAACAACCTGACACGACGTAGTACTGGCATACGTCACATGGGCTTTTCTTGGAGGTGCACCGGAGCAGGCCAAAAATAGACTTCACCCCTTGCATCTCTAACTTCAGCTCGGGGTCGGCTTGTAACGAGCCTCCCGTTTTGTGACACATGCCAAACATTCATGATACCACGACCTTCTGGGAAAACATTTGGAGCAATCCAAATACGCATAACACCTCCGCCAGATGGATTCAGGAACTGAAAGATGATCATAAAGAGACACCTGAACAATGCACCGTCACAATCAGTGAGAAAGACATCAAGAAGAAGGTACAAAAGATGGCAAACTGGAAAGCCCCAGTACAAATATTCTGGCTGAAACATCTTATCTCCTTACATTTCTCAAGACCAAATTTCATGTTCATGTTCATGTTCTTACTGCAGATCTTGGCAGTATTTATCAGGGATGTGATGTCATGTTCATTTTTTCAGTAGAGCTTGAGATCTTCCATGTACTGTAAATGGCTGATGACCTGTCTTTTCATTTTGTATCCTAACATTGTTTTCTAGATCACGTGACTGAGATGATTTAGGGCAATGCAGAACAGCAGTGGTGATAGGGAATCACCTTGGAAGATTCCACAATTTATTGGTGTCTCTGCAATATTTGTGTTGATGCACGTGAGGGTAGTTTTGCAGTTTTTCATTGCAAGACTTGTTTTTCGTTTCTCAATACTGCTTGGGTCACTGATGAGATGCTCTGATGAGACTAATGGCGACAACGTTCTTTTATTAGGCTGGTGAGTTTTCTGATGCTTACATGGGGTTCTTGAAAACCCGCACAGCAAAATCATGCAATTTCACTTTTCTAACTATTGTTGTGTGGGTGCATTACACCTAGGGCACAAGATCTCCTAATAACAAAATATAATCCCTATCTAAAAATTACAATAAAGAGCTATAAAGACTAAATAAATTTCTACCTACTTCTAACATATCTAGCTAACCTTAAAGTAAATAAATAAATAAATTTAATTAAAATGCTAAAAACGCATAATAAGCCTACATGCACACAAACTCACTGACAGTGCATGTACTTGACATTCATTCCAAAAATGAATACACAAAAGCGAACACACCATACGAGGCAACAGGGGAGGTAAAAAGTCACTTTGAAAAATAATTTTTCTTCATGAACCCCTTGAAAGAAGGAAAGAAAGAAAGGAAGAAGGAAGGAAGGAAGGAAAGTATACATATTGATCAGTGGCTGACATTTCAGCGGAACACACTGCTTAATACTAATCCAAAGAAAACATACCTTCAGTTTGCAGCATGAGGGTCAGCACTACTGCCAAACACACGATCTGAACACATCTCTTCATGTTAATGTCAGAGGTCAGTCGAATTCAAGCACTGTAAATGGAATGACAATAATGAAGTAAATTTATCGTGACTGTAAAAGGAGTCTGGAATGTCATTCATGCGAATGTCAAGACTACAAGAAATATTAAAATACATTATAGTGAAATGTCACGTTTTGGTAAGCCTTAGCTTTGACTCAATAACTTACAGACTACTGCTACATCTTTGAGTACTTTAGATCTGGGTGTGGATTCGAGTGCAATGATATACATAGGTATCTATAATTGATCAATATATTGTTCCTACATGTTTCTGGAAAGTCATGATTCACATTGTATTGCCGTTTTCCATCCTTTTTTCTGTCATTGAACCAACAGATCTCGTTCTTTGCTGCATTTGGACCACGAGATCTCGTTCTTTGATGATTTTTTGGACAACCAGATATCGTGCTGTGCTATTTACAGACCGCAAAAATGCTGTCTTTGGTGTCATTGGACCACAGGATCTAGTTTTTTCCTTTTTTTTCCTTACCACTTGCTAAGGCTAAGAGGTTTGTGCTGGGGAGAATTTATACTTTTGTAAAGAAAAATAGAAAAGTGTTTCTCAGGAAATGAGAATCATTTTTTTTTTATCTTGATAATTTTACAACAGTTTATTTCGTTTTACGTTAATTATGCAAGTGTTTTCAATATACGGATATTACACACAAATCATATCAAAAATAACATTTTCTTCCGTTTGAAAATAATACATTATTTATTTTTGATAATAAATGAACCTAATCTATTTTGTAACATAGCGTTGATGTTCTTTGAATCGTTTCTGCCACTTTGTCTATAAGGCTACAACTACCGGTACTAAAACTTTGTCAGCGCGCTGAGTAAACAGCATGTATTGACAGACGTATGACAAGTATAGGCCTGCATACCCATATTTACACGAAATGGCCACACTTTCCTTTTCATACTCCGATATTTTCATGTGACACGTTGGCTTTACCTGTCAAGGAAGTTTGAGGTCAGTACAGTGACTCCAGGCAGTAATTATGGAATGGTAGAACTGAACTCACAAATGTTTACAAACAACGTTTTAACTTGTAGAAATATGTAACTGATGTTACATACATAGCTGTAGGATGATCTTTAGATGATGTTACATCCATAGCTATAGCATGATATGTAGGTGATTTTACATACATAGCTGTAGGATGATATTTTGATGATGTTACATACATAGCTGTAGCATGATATGTAGGTGATGTTACATATCTGTAGGATATGTAAGTGATGTTACATATCTGTAGGATATGTAGGTGATGTTACATGCATTGCTGTAGCATGATCTTTAGGTGATGTTACATACATAGCTATAGCATGATATTTAGTTGATGTTACATACATAGCTGTAGGATGCTGTCGTGCTACAGGTAAAATACCGAACAAAAGAGAAAATGGAGATGAAAAGATGGAAAGTTAGGTTGCTCTGTTTAAAAATCTCTAAACTGGCAGCTGATGAAATAATGAAGTACGATCTGGGAGTATGTTTACGTATCGTCTCACTTGTTAAACATTCATCAGATGATATGTCCATTGTTTGTACATAATACGTATTCACGAATCTTCTACGCTAAGTCATAATTGTACATCTATTTAAATATGTCTGTCTGACATCTTCTTTATCTAAATCGAGTAATTATAACTCTTATCGTGTGTATTCAAAGCTGCAATAATAATATATATCCCGTTTATGAGTGTCATATTTATTTATCTAAAATGCTTAGCAATGTTATAGCATAAAACACTTTGTATAATTTGTTACTTTTAAAATTTATTTTCATATCAAACTAATTTCAGTGTAGTTAAGTCGTTCTATTATACTGCTATTGTTTTTGACGCGTATAGTGGCTAATTTGCTTATTCTGTATTTCAATGTTCGTTCATAACCAAATTTCTGCTGAACATTTTCTTTCGTTCTTTCTTTCTGTCTGTCTTTCTTTCTTTCTTCTTTCTTTCTTTCTTTCTTTCTTTCTTTCTTTCTTTCTTTCTTTCTTTCTTTCTTTCTTTCTCCCTTCCTTCCTTCTTTCTTTCTTTCTTTCTTTCTTTCTTTCTTTCTTTCTTTCTTTCTTTCTTTCTTTCTCCCTTCCTTCCTTCCTTTTTTCTTTCTTTCTTTCTTCCTTCCTTCTTTCCTTCTTTCTTTCTTTCTTTCTTTCTTTCTTTCTTTCTTTCTTTCTTTCTTTCTTTCTTTCTTTCTTTCTTTCTTTCTTTCTTTCTGTCTTTCTTTCTTTCTTTCTTTCTTTCTTTCTTTCTTTCGCGATTTCTTAAATTTTAATGTGTGCTGTAGTTTTATTTTTATATTTGGGTTGTAACCTGTTTATATAACACCACAAAACTGTACATTCCAGTACTTTCGAAGGAACGAATATTATGCAAGAAAGGTCTTGGATAGTTGCTTTAAATCGCAAGGTTTAAATCAAAGTTGAAAACCTGTCTCTCTTTGAAAAGAATTGAGAATCTTTGTAATACAGTCAATGGAGAAAAAGTGCGATTCGGAATTTTAAGCGAACCAACGAATATTTACATCGAAGTGAGAAATTGAATTTTTATAAAGACTCCCCCACCCACCCCGATATTAAGTGGCTTAAATGGATATTCACAGAAATGAAACTGCAGAATATATCTTAGATCCATCAAAGTTTGTACGTTAAGAAAACTTTGAGAAAGGGAGGTTTTTACAAGAGTAATGGGCACTAGGATTTCCTTGTAAATGTTACTTGCACACTCTAGCAATTTTAATAAAATATATTTCAAAGAAATCTATAATTTGATGTCGAATTTAAATTAAGCGACGAGAGGGAGAGGGACAGCAATATATAAAAATTTATTTCCGCTATTAGAATGTCAAAAGAAGTCAAAATATATTTGCTTATGATAATACAGGTCAACTTACAGTATTTTATGTTTCAAAGATTGCATTTTATTTCTATCACGGATTGCGCAGACTTTTTATGCTAATGACCTGAAGTGGAATTTGGGATATATTTTCAGTGTGTCGATTTGAAGTGACGTCGAAAATGTTTCACAAACAGGATAATCTGTGACATGTGATACTTTGATAAGCTCGCTTCATTCAACAGTGCACACTTTTATTTCGACACACGCACAATCTCCAAGCGAGTCGCAAGTTAATGTCAATAAAAATATACTTCAAACATAAACATTATACTTCCATTAGATTTAGTAACTCATGATAACCGGTTAGTTGGTAATCATATTTTGTGACATGGTCGACACAAAGAGTCAAGGAAAGCTTTCTTAAACAGATGTTAAAATGAAAGTAATGCAAAACCAAAATATCAAAAATAAATTACGCTCCTAAGAACACATTAGGTACACGTTATATATTCTTTTTCTATGACATTTCCTATTTTCATTTTTCAAAATGACTGATGACACATTTCCTATTTTCATTTTGCCAAATGACTGATGTGGGAAATAACATTATTCAACAGTTAATTTTTGTTAATTCTGAGTTCAATGGTTTCCTTGCTGGTTACTTTTGGTATTTTAAAAAATAAAGAAAGTTCTTCATTAGCTCGAGATATTACTTCGTACACACATACATCAATGACGAACATAATAGAAATAACGGGATGAAAATTTAGACACTCACCTCTAGAAACGTGTTAAGATAACTGATTTTTCTCCACTTCTAGACCGGTACTAGGTAGAAGACAGCTGCTTTCCCTTTTATAAACAATACGTTTCTCTTCAGCAAGCAATTCTTTCCGTAATGTAGGTAGTTGTTTCCCTTTCCACGGTTCAATCCACGGTGACAACGTGTGCTGGTGGGTGAAGAACGTTACGTCAATGATCTTGTCGCACGATAATTTGTTTTCATTGACTTTGCGTCATTATAACTTTGTGCCAGCAGTTTTAGTTGACTCTTACTGTTGAAATCAGCTTTCTTGATATAGCTGTGAATAAGTGAGATAATTTTTTGTCGCCTTTGTTGGAGGAGCGTAGGAATTCGTTGTAATTCCATTCAATACCAATATCCTAATTATTATCCAAGAAAGCATTTCAAAATGAAAATAGTGCTTTTCTTCCTAGTATTATTATTTTCAGTTGTCAACAGTATGCCTTATATATTTTCGATGAGTCTGCTAAATACTTACTCATCAAAAAAAAAAAAAAAAGTGTAGACAGTTATTTCTATATGGTAACTGTGGAGAATAAATTTGCTTATCCCTATTTTTAAAACTTTATTGTCAAAACGGTTACTGTGACGCCAAAGCCACTTAGTTAATGATTATGATCATTTTCAATCAATTAATCATTCATAACTAATTAAAAGTTATGAGAATTTTAATTTAAGTTATTGATAATTCTCTTGAAGCCATCACACGTCTTTCTCATTTGGCGGATATCTGGCACTGTAAATGTTTCCTCTCTTCCACAACATTAAAGACAACATTTACCGTCACACAGTATTTCTTAGGTGGAAAAGGTCTTACTAAAGGAAAAGACAAATCGGTCTTTAATCTATATTTAGCGAGCCCACATCCACCCACTTTCTTCTCCAACATAATATTGTAAATATGTGTAAGAAAGTCAATAAATATATTAAATGAACAATCAAACATACCTAAGACTATACAATAAAAAAAATACTTAACAGAGCTAGCAACATTACGTTTGATCATTCTAGCAACATTTGGTTGTATTCACACATTTGATTTATGCTAACATAGGATTTAGATGCTTTGATGCATACCAGCATCATTTCATAGCACTGATGTCCTTCGACCTACGCTTGCAAAGTTTCCTGAATTTCTGGCACTGTGCTAGCAACATTTTGCAGTACTTAGGCTTTGAGAAATTCTAGCAAAATTACATAGAACTGAGGCACTTTGAGAAATTCTAGCAACTTTATGTAGCATTGTGGCCATATTCAGAAATGCTAGCAAGATTACTTCACACTGAAACACTTTGAGAAATTCTAGCAAGAAAAGTATAAAGCCCAATTAGATACACTGACTGATGAATTTGGAAGGTGATTTAAAGATTTCAAAACTTATTGCCACAGTTCAATATTCTCACTTCCCCATTTAGTGCAGAAGCTGATACAGCCGTGGAGGACATACAGTTAGAGCTTCTTGATTTACAAGCAGATCTTGACCTGAAAGAGAAATTCAAGTCAGATGGTTTACTGGATTTCTATGGATCTTCATCAGAAGAATAATTTCCCAACTTGAAAAACTTTGCAGCTAAACATTTATCATTGTTTGGATCAACATACATTTGCGAACAAGCATTTTCTTGCTTGAAGATCAACTTGCATGCTGTCATGCGAATTTCAACAAGTAAACTTGCTCCAGATTTCAAGAATATTGTCAAAAATTGCAAGCATGTGCATACATCTCATTAGACTTCATTAATTGTAATGACTATGCAGTCGGTTTGTGTCTAAATTAAAGCGTTTGATAGATAATTTTAAAAAAATTATTATAATAAAAAATGTACAATCTTGTTAACAAATTAGTAAAAGTGTTGGTCCATATTGTAAAATATAATGTATAAATGTATAAGTAAACTAAAATAGCAATAATTGGTTATTTATAGTTTAATACTGTTTAATAACCTATAAATAAATTACTTATTGTGATAGGTTGCTGTAAACAAAGTGGACATAATATATATGCGGCCCCCCCTCCAATAGCTTTACATTTGTAAAGTGGCCTTACTAAGCACAAAATGTTTGCCCACCCTTGATGTAGAAGGTAATAAATATTTTGGGGAAAGAATAATGTATAATTATTTATCTTTCATAACTTTCTCTCCCTGTAATATACATACATTCATACATACATACTTATATAAATATGTGTGTGTGTGTGTGTGTGTGTGCGTGTGTGTGTGTGTGTGTGTGTGTGTGTGCGCGCGTGTGTGTGTGTGTGTGTGTGTGTGTGTGTGTGTGTGTGTGTGTGTGTGTGTGTGTGTGTGTGTGTGTATGTAATATAGTCTACATGACCTCTTGAGAGAATTTAAAATAAATATTTTCTGTTACCGACGTCTCCATTATCCCAGTTCCAGTGTATTAAATTTTCTCTCGGTTGACGTTAGTTTGGTTACCGAGATTATTCTTCAAGGGAGAAAACTACCTCTTTTTGCTAACAGATCTGATACCACTGCGCAGCCTCTCAGCAACCAATTTTTCAGCAACGAGTTGAGCAACCAGAATTTGAGTGACCCGTCCTTCAGTTTTCAGACACTGAGCAATGAAAGTGCTGGACACGCCTACTGCGTAGAAGCCGGGACGTTCGGTTGTAGCAAGAAATTGGAAATCTGTAGCAATTTCACCTGCCAGTGCCATCGTAACGCGAAAAAAAATGAAGGTTTAGTATGCGTTTGCAGTGGAACGTCAGTGAGTCTTGCTGGTTGTATTCTCCTTGCTTCAACGACAATAGTATACATTAGCATAAACCAATTTTAATATTACCTCAACGACAATAGTATACATTAGCATAAACCAATTTTAATATTACCTCAACGACAATAGTATACATTAGCATAAACCAATTTTAATATTACCTCAAAAGGCATGCTCAAACATGAAATAAGCGTATTTATAAAAGAGTATTTCCTTCGGTTTATTTCTTTTTAAAAGTTCAATTCTCTCTTAATAATATCAATCATTGGAATTGGAATAAAGCATTAATAAAAGAATAAATGTATTCTTCATTGTTGATTTTGAGTGAAGATTTTGTTTTAAAAATCATTAATACTTACACATATTTATTTTCTTTAATCATTCAATATGATTTGCTTCAGATCTGAGATGAAATGGGTTCCTGTTAATTGCCACTCCCCTTTCTTTTGGATGGAGTAGGTTTTATCTTCTTCTTGTACCTTGAGATTCTAATGGAGGTAGCGTGTGTTTGGTTGTGCTGGCAAGCAGTGGTAGTTGAGAGCACAAAGGCTGAGTACCAAGCATTATCAGGACCTATAACTCTCTAAATAAGCTCCTAGCCGTTAAGACTAAACGATGAGAAACCAGGAAATGCTATACTGAATTCTTTACAAGAAATGCATTTTTATAGTTTATTTAACACTACCTTGGGGTGAGTGAATTATTATAGTTTAGTGCCATGCCTTGCATCTGTTGATTCCTATGCCTGGTTAATTTAAGAAAGCCACCCGATGATGGAAATCAATGGTTGATAGACACACAAGCAGACTACACTTTCCTTCCTTCCTTCCTTCCTTCCTATATTAATTTATTTTTGTGTAAAACTTTATTCATTATTATTTATTTGATAATGCTTTTCCTTTCTTTCTCGCTTTATCTTTTATACTTTGTAACTGCCTTCTATTAAAAGATTTGTTTACTGTCAATATTTTAAAGTAATCTCTCTCTGTGTCCCTTAAATAAGCAGAATTATAATTCGTGTATTTGTATAATTACATACAACAATGTATATTTACTGTAACTTAAAACGGAGATAAAGAATCATGAATATTAATCTATAAATAAAGGGGAGATAACATTACCAATCGGAGCAAGTCAACAAACTTGTCTGGTTAAGTGTCGTGAATAATTAATCGGCCGATATTGTGGCATTTGATTTGAAGATAAGTTAGGCGGTCCGGCTGTCGCTAATGTTAGGAATTATCCACTAAACCAATATTGATAACTAGAACATAAATTAGGACAGGGTCGTTAAACATAACCGGACATGTGACAAATATGCTGTTAAAACATTAAGCCCATCAACGTGACCTGAAGAAGAGGCCTGTCCTTTACTACAACTAAGAGAAGTTGACAACCATCTGCTATCACTGGAGTCACTGACTATTTTAGAATATTTTCTGAATTCCATGCCAGGTCAACTTGATGAATAATAAAAGTGACATTCTAACATCTTAATTATAGTACCAATCATTATGATGCGTTTAGCTAATGTTTATTTATTAATAAATAGTCCTCGCTACAAAACCAGAGAGTAGATTATTTTATCAGTATCTTTTATCATCTTGTGACGCAGATGATAATGTTACGACTATATTATTAATTAATCACCCATAACTAATTACAAGTAATGGGAATCTTAGGTTATTAATTATTCTCATGACGACAACGTTTGTTTCTATCTTACATTAACGACCATTTATCGTCACCTCCCAGACTACCACACGTCACAACCATCCAGTTTAGATAGATAGATAAATAGATAGATATACAGACACAGACAGACAGATAGACAGATAGATAGATAGATAGATAGATAGATAGATAGATAGATAGATAGATAGATAGATAGATAGATAGATAGATAGATAGATAGATACATACATAGATTGATAGATAGGCGAACAGTTTAGAGATTGAGGGTGAACAGACTAGTTTTAAGAAAACAAATTGGCGACTTTTAATTCTTGAATAGTTCAATAGGTTAGGTTCTAGAATGCACTTTATGCATTATCATATTCATTCCATTAGCTCTTTCTCCTTTACTATCACTAGTATCAGCCACGTAATGATATGAGGTACTCCAAACGTTAAAAAAAAGTGAATGCAGGAATTTTAAAACTCTTACTCTTATCAAAGGATTGTATAAGATTAAAGATAAGGAATTCAAATCAAGTCTTATACTTAAAATAAAACCACACTATTTTAAAACTGTCTATCAAACATTAAAGAGGTTTTGTAACTTACACTTACTTAATTTGTGATATTATACTGTATTCTAGTGTTTACATCAACTGTCAAATGTAAAGTGAAGTAGTTTGTAAAACGTGTAAATTCGTGGTATTATATTGAATGCCACTGTTTACATCACAGAGGGATCCGAAACAGAGCAGTAAGGTGTTGTTTATTTCAATGCAAATATTTTATTCCCCTTGGTAAGTCACCACATGCCGAAGTGTTAGGCCGTTTTGATCACAAACATGCACTCTCTCTCTCTCTCTCTCTCTCTCTCTCTCTCTCTCTCACACACACACACACACACACAAACACACACACACACACACACACACACACATACACACACACACACAGGTTAACACTTAAAGACACAAAGAGGGAGAGGGAGAAAGTAAATCATCTAATATATTTACAAACATAGTTTTTCATTAGAAACAAAATCAAGATCTCGAGACTTTAAGTCAGTTTAACATTTATTTTATTAACAATTTATTTAATACCACTGACTTGAAATACGTAACACAAATAAAGATTTTTTGCTTAAAATTGTCAGGAGTGATAATGTAATAACTTTAAAAGATAAAAGTCAAGATAAAATTCAAATTAGAAAAAATAATGAATTGAAGGCAATTAAATTAGTCAATGTTATCTCATCAATTGATTTGCTTCCTTTACGACTTTGAAAGAAACCATATTTAACCATATTTTCATACATGTTAGTGATGGAGGCTGTGAAATACAATTTCACTAACCTTGAGCTTCCTCAAACGCTATAGTGAAGCCAATGCAAATTAAAAGCATTATATTTTAGTTTTACAACGAGGTGTTATACCTTGATGTTTGATAAATTTAACTGCGCATTTTGTTGTGAATGTAACACTATTGAAGTATACACTGTATCATTTCTGTTCTAATATTTATCAATCACCGAATGGAAATGCATCTTTTCAAATATGAGCTATTAATGTAGATCTGATTTTAATATTGAAGTTGTTATTTTCTTAGTATTTGTGACACATTTGTGAAGATCTCTCTGTTAAGACGGGAGCGAATTTGTGATTATATCGATTAGTGTGCTGGAACTGACTAATTTAGAAAAATCTATTTATATACCAAGCATATTGATGAGTTAAGTGCCTCATGAAAAATCGGAGTGCGGCAAGATATGGTAGAAATAGATGTATGTTTCCCAAACATTGTCGAGATTAGATTATGACGTTCTATAAAACTAGGAAACATACCAAATTTAACACAATCGACAGAGAACAGAATTACATGATTTGCATAAAAATATTTGTAGTGAAAAGGATGTAACAGGCAGAATTTAAAATTAATCTTTGACTTTTTGAACATCTTAATTCGAGTCTAACGTTTCCACTTGAAATACACTCATGTCCTGGGCAGCAACGTATTGTAGTACAGTCACCACGAGTTATACATTCTTCATTAGCAAACTTCATGTGGCGTGTATCAGAGCTGACTGGATGTGGTCCTCCAAGAACAACCAGAAACAGCGAGAAAACGACCGGGATCCACAGCATGATTTCTTTCTCAAGTTTCATCGTCGGGGTTTTCTGTAAGAGTAGATAACGACATCGTAGTGTGGTAATTAAGAAGAGCTTCGTGAACAACAACTTAATATAACTCGTGCACATTCCGTCACAAACAAACACACATGTACACACATACATACACAATGTGGGAAGTATGTTACCCCATCCCTGTTTCTAAACTTAATTTTTGTATAAATTGTTAATTGTCAAAGTGACCCGATCTTGTACACTGCTTGTGATGATATATTTTGTAAGTGTCAGAGTTGGAGTAAACAACTCGTGTAAAGAATATGCTACAATTTCCTGACGCAATCCAAACCAGTTCCAACTGGATGAGTAGTTGTTTCTGACTAATAGCATCACATTTGTTCATAACAAATTCATCCAATGGGGATGGACTGAAAGTTATTTTCTTGAAGAAGGAAGTCCTTTATTCTAATCACTTTGATTATGATTAAACGTGAGTCTGGTCATAAAGGCAATCGTTAGCTTATGGTATGTTAACTAACTGATATAGATCAAAGTTAAGTGGACTGAAATATTTCCTACATGTTTGCTATTGATCTATAATTTGAATTAGAGAAATCATATATAATTGAACTATTAGTTCTATGTTCACGAATTTGATTATGTTGTACATTATACATGTGAATTGGGATTAATGCTATATATATTATGCTGCATATGTATCAGGCTAATGAATAGTTTTGTAGGATTGTAAGTTGAGAATGTGTGTAAAGAGTGAAAGGGGTTTACATATGAAATATGCCTGAAATTTAACACTGCCTTAATTTGACTTTTGCAGAAGAAGCGCATCTTTTTTATTTGATACTTTTGTACTGCTGCAGACTGCAGTGACTATTGTACTCTACCAGATCACGTTTGGTGTGATCGTCAAACCTATCAGTAAAGATGTAGCTCTATGTTCATTCTTGTGAATTCCGTTAGAGAGCCTATAAGGCGAACATTCAGGCTTGAGTTTGAGAATTCACAAAAATTCCTCTTGCTGTACTGAGTAGAGCACATGAAGATTCTAGAATACTCTGTGTGATGTACTTTGATAGAGAAGGTGAAGTTCTGGACAATTCTCTCCTGTGTGCTTTGTGAATGCTTTTAAGATTCTGGAGTAGTTGTGTAACATGCCTTGAAGGTATAAATTGGACTGTCACCTAGTGAAAAAAAAATGACTTATTGCAAACCACGTGATTGTCAATACGTGCCATCAACAACTACTAACATTGAAAGGTGTATGTTCACTGATTATTGTCGCGGTGTGTGGTTTTGTCTTGTGACGTTTGCTGGTTTGTTGCTGGCCCCTCTCTCCTCCTCGGTTGGTAGGGGGGGTCAGACCCAGTAGCCGCGATGTGCCGGGATCACATCGAACGATCAGATGTTGATGATCATTCTCACACTCAGACACCACGACTAATCTTGTGGGGGATAGGATTAACTTTATTCTGAGATGTGGGGTAAAATGCGAAAAGCCGGCGTGAGTGTGTGTGAGCAGGCGTGTGAATGTCGTGTGAGGGGCGTACGGAACGAACAAACAAACAACCGCACCAACATACACTTTCAAAACCCGAGAAAGGAACCCATCTCTTGAGAAAGAGTTAACAAAGAATTTAATTTTAAAAAGAAAATTTAAAAAGGAAAAAAGCTTAACTCTCACACGGTGATGACCGTTTTTACTATTGCCAAAAATCGAGTGGCACAAAAATACATTGGGCGTAGCCCAACTACAGCACAACTAGCGGTAATGACCACAGAAAAATATCTAACCTTAAAAATAATTATCTTAAAAACAGTGGGTGGAAAAACCCAACGTCAGTGAATGTTAATTTTATTTAGAACTGCGGCGATAACCGAAAAAAATATTCATTAAATAAAAGTCATAGTTAATGTTCATGAAAAATAGTTCAGTTATGAAAATGTTTATATTCTAACTATCCTATCTAGTAATGCACCTCTAATAAAAGCTTTCCTACTTACTAGTTTTTGAAATAGGCTGAATTGTCGACGAAGAAAACGAAATAGTCACAATTGCCGACACGCTAGCGAACACAAAAAGTTACAGTTTCTGTCCTCTGAAAATAACACGTTGGCGAACACAAAAAGTGACAGTTTCTGTCCTCTGAAAATAACATGCTGGTGAACACAAAAAGTTACAGTTTCTGTCATTTGGCGATGAAACACGGTTCACGGAGAGTGCAGTACATACACACTTGCGAATACTCGTCCCTCGTTGCTTAACGCTGGGGTCCCCGGTTCTTTGACGAAGAACACGGACTGCTGTCTTCCACGACAGTAACAAAATTGAGCTCAAAGACACATGTCTTCTGTGACGGTTCCAAGATCCAAAATCTATCAACGGAGGGCTGTCTACAGCGGCAGCAGCTCCGATACATGAGTGGCTTGGAATATTCTTCTCTCGGTGCAATCCTGGTCCCTTCAGCTCATTCCCCTTATGGTCAGCTATTGCCCAAGGTTCGGATCCAAACGTAGAATAATAAGGACAAGCTTTATAGGCTGCCAGGATGAATTGAGTGTGACCAAAATACAAGTCTAACTCTATACTCTACGTGGAGAATATTCAGTTCATTTCCTCCCCTGTCATAAGGGTGATGGAAAGATTGTCCAGACTGAGTGTAGGTACGATGGCCTTACACCTCTCTGTAGTCCAGACAGACGCACACTAAATTAAAATAGCTCCCGTCAGTCCTTTTATGCAAAATCATTACTCACTCTCTCAAAGATAAAACTCCCGCGTGTATTCCTACTTTACCCAGGCTAAAAAGGTGCATTACACTGAGGTGTAATACTTCTAGTAATATAATCCCTAATTAAATTTTAATAATAATTGATAATAAAAATCAAACACATTTTCAAGATATTGTAATCACAATTTTTGAACATCTAACTCAAATAATTAATCAATTGTATTTTTATAAAAATATTGGAAACATGAAATTAGTAAACTTGCTGAGGGTGTATGCAAACACAATAAGCAGACAACTTCACAGTAAATGAAAACAAACACGCTGACAGTGCACGTAACTAAGACGTCATTTAGCTAGCAGACGACACTTGCTAACGTCTGTCGCATCGACGGGATGGCTAAATGGAGATAATCAAGGATAAAAATTAATTTTCTGATTACCTCCCCCTTTTTTCCCCGTGACAATTATATATATGCACATTTGACTAATGATGCTATGATAGGATAAACAGAATGAGTGCCTACACAAATATTGTGTGACATCAAATATTTTAATGCTGTGGAAGAGAGAAAGTGTTTACAGAGCTTACATATCTGCCAAGTGAGGGAGACAAATTGTGTCTTCTGGAGAATTATTAATAACCTAATTTAAGATTCTCATTGCTTGTAATTAGTTACAGATGAATATCATCATCATCATCATCATCATCATCATCAACAACAACAACAAAAATAATGTAAAAAATTATAATAATAAAATCCAATAACTACGATGACGTTATGTCACACACAAACAAACAGACTCACTCATATACTTACACACACGTAACATAAAACGTTTACTTAATATTTTATTTATACCTCAAAATATTTTTTAAATTTTCCTTTATAATGAAACACCCGAATTTAAGGTCCATCAAAGTTTGCTCGTGAAGAAAACTTTGGCAAATGAAGGTTGTTTGCAAGATTAATGGGCACTAGTTTTTCTTTGCACTTATTAACTGCACACTTTAGCAATTTTAATAAAATATATTTCAAATAAATCTAATTCTTTGTGGTCAAATTTAAATTAGACGACTAGATGGAGGGGTGACAACAATACATAAACGAACATATTAAAATGGCGAAAGAAGTCAAATTAGTACTTGTTTGTGATAATTAATGTCTTGTTGATGATAATTAATGTCTTGTTTGTTATAAATAATGTCTCCTCACAGTTATGTTATGGTTCATAGATTCCATTTCTTTGATCGTTTTACCGGTGGTGTAGTTTATTTATGGAATAAACTAAAAATAGATTGATGGATGTAATAGCAGTGTGTCGATGTGAAGTAATGACGTAAGTGTTTCAGATATAAACTGTGACGTGTGATACTTTAATGCGCGTCACTTATTTCAACCCTAAATGGTCTTATTTCGAGACACGCACAGTATTCATGCATGTTGGTATCTCTCAAACAGCTAAGCTATATAATAGTGACTGTAGATAAAATGTATTTTGAACACATCATATTTATTTACATTAGATACAGTGACTCGTGATCACCGGTTACAGGGTAATCATATTTCGTGAAAGTATGTTCGTCATGGATGTGTGTGTGTGTGTGTGTGTGTGTGTGTGTGTGTGTGTGTGTGTGTGTGTGTGTATGTGTGCGTGCGTGCGCGTGTGTGTGTAAGTGTGTGCGTTTATTTACAAAGTAATATCTCGTGCAAATGAAGAACTCTGTGTTTTTTAAAACCAAAAGCAGTAACACCGAATGTGATAAATTCAGAATTAAAAACAAAAAAAATAACTTTTATAAAATGCCGTTACCTGCTTCAATCATATAGCAAAATGAAAGTAGGAAATATGTCACAGAAAAAGAATACATTACCGTGTACATAATGTCTTTTTAAGTACGTAATTTATTTCTAAAAAATTGTATTACTTTTATTTTAACGCGCTGTTTAAGAAAGCAGTGTTTGACGGAATGAAATGACTGACCTCTATAACTACGTTTTCAGTCAACTGTGATTCTTCTCGACTTCTTTGACCGGAACTTTGCAGAGGACAGCTGCTCAACCTTTCAGAAACAATATGTCTCTCTTCACAAGCAGACAGTTAAGTACTTCAGAAAGTTGTTTCCCTTTCCACTGTTCAATCAAAAGTGACAACGTGTCGATGAGTGACGAAAGTTACGTATGTGATCTGACGCACGATAATTAGGTTTTATTAATGTTGCTTCATTATAACTTTGTACCAGCAGTCTTAACTGCATGCTAATCTCTTGAAATCAGCTTCCGTTAGGTAGACGTTGTAATTACGAACTCCCAGAGCCTTGTGAAATTATTATCCAAGAAATATTTCGAATTTACAATAATGCTTTTCTTCATAGTATAATTATTGTGAATTGTCTGTAATATGACTTAAATATCATCTATAGGTCTGCTACATACTTATTAAAGATAGCACAAAAAGTGTGGATAGTTATTTCCATATCGTAATCGTTTTGACAGTAAATATGCGTTTGATACGTGAAGTTGATTTTTGCAAATTTTCTTGAAATTTTATTCTAACAATGTAAAAATAAACTTTCATGTCTAAAATAGTTGAAAGCAATATAATCCTTCTAATTGAAGTTAACTATTTTAATAAATCTTAACAACATAATGTTGCTCTCAGGTTCTTTGATGAATGCTAGCAACAAAACGCATGTACTATAATCAATTTTAGCAACTGAACATTGCATTCAGACACTATGACCAATGTTAGGAATATTTCGTTGCATTCAGACACTTCCAGAAATGCTAGCTACATAACGTAACATTCTGGAACTTTGCGCATTGTTAACAATATCGTGTGTCCTTGATTCGCACTGAATAACAATGAATGTCGTAAACCAGAGTTGAGTCCCCTTTCATTCAATGGCCTCCATTCTTCACACAAAGTTTCAACTACTTTTCAGTTCCATTGAGGTCCTTGTTGACCTATTATTGGGAAGATGAGATTTGTTTGACACAAGTTAATTATCTGGCAAGCTGAGATTTGTTTGACACAAGTTAATTATCGGGCAAGTTGAGATTTGTTTGACACAAGTAAATTATCGAGCAAGATGAGATTTGTTTGACACAAGTGAATATAATGAAAGTATATGCCGCAACATGTACATGCTTTCACCAAATCCACTATCAGGAATACTTCTGTGATCTAATTAAATCATAATGGAAGAATCTTTATAAAATTACAGAACATGTACCTTTCATCTAATTTTAAAATAAAATGAGATGTCTGTAACGAATGTTTGGGTATACACGTATGATTTATTGAGCAGATAATGAGATAATCTTTACCAAACACATCATACTCAGACATCTGTCATTTAATGAATTAATAATGAGAGAACCTTTTCCAAACACATCATACTTAGACATCTGTCATTTAATGAATTAATAATTTAATGAGTTGAAGTTCTAAACAATACTCTATTGTGTGCTTTGTGAATGCATCAATGTTTCTAGAACAGTTGTGTAACATGCCTTGAAGGGATAAATTGGACTGACACCTAATGAAAAAAATTGACTTGTTGCAAACAACCTAATTGTGAACACGTGTAATCAACAACTACTAACATTGAAAGGTTTATATAAACTGAATGTGTCTTCTGGAGAATTATTAATAACCTAAATTAAGATTCACATCGCTTTTAATTAGTTATACATGAACATCATCATCAAAACAACAATAATAATAATAATGATACTACTACTACTACTAGTCTTGCTGAACAACTGCAAGACATAAAAATACAAATAAGGAACTCTGCCAGCCTGGATGGCGAAGGAAATAACAAGACTGATTATGAAAGATCCAGTGAATAGCGCAACACCTAACACTTATCGTCCAATCACATGCCTATCAACCACCTGGAAGTTACTATCAGGAATTATAACTTACAAAATCATGACTCATCTTGAAACAATCAAACAAACTTCTAACCAATGAACAAAAAGGTGCTAGACCAGGCAGCAGAAGAACAAAGGACCAATTGGTGATTGATAAGTTAATAGTTATTGACAGCAGAAACGGAGAATAAATCTTGCAATGCCATGGACTGACTATCAAAAGACTTATGATTCAGTTCCACATTCATGGATAATTAAAACATTAAAATTGTACATAATAGCGCCATCAATAAAGAACCTAAATCAGAATCAATGAAAACCTGGAAAACCACCTTCATATGCAACAACACAGGTATTGTAGACATAACAATATATTGTGGAATCTTTCAAGGTGATTCATTATCGCCATTGACGTTCTGCATTGCCCTAAATCCTCTCAGTCAAATGATCCAGAAAACAGGATTGCGATACAAAATGAAAGCTGGACAGTTCATCATCCATTTACTGTACATGGACGATCTCAAGCTCTTCAGTAAAAATGAATGTGACATCACATCGCTGATAAATACTGTCAAAATCTGCATTAAATTCGGCCTTGAGAAATGTGGAAGAATTATCATCCAGAAAGTCAAGGTCAAAACAACAGAGGATCTACAATTCAACATCGGCAAAATTAACGATGTTTCATTGGAAAAGGGATATAAATACCTGGTGATAATACAACATCAAGAAAATATGCAGAGAGAATTGAAGTCCAAAGTTAAGAGAGAGTATAAAAGACGGATTAGACAAGTCCTAAAGTTTAAGCTAAATAGGGCAAACAAATACAAGTCCTTAACGCATACGCGATATCTGTAGTCAGCAAAACTGGGCAATAAATGAAATGGACTGAAAAAAACAAGGAAACTACTCACAATAAATAAAGACTTACACCACAAAACAGACGTAGATAGGCTCTATGAATCACAAAAACTTGGAGGCCAATAAAATCAAACGTGTCATTGAAAGAGAATTCATTGGTCTTGTGGACTACATCTGGAATAACAACAAAGACGATCCAATGATAGAGGCAATAAAAATATGTGGACTGTACCAAACCCCAGACACAACAAAGAAACATGGAAGAAAACAACGAAACAATCACTACCACATACCTGGAACCCAAAACATCTCCATGGCCAGTAAGCATGACAAGCCGTGCATCAACAAAACAATCAACTTACAAATGGTTGAAAGAGGCGGCATGTTTGAAAGCAGAAAACAAAAAACACTCATAAGAGCTGCACAAGATCAAGATCTTAACACCAAATCACAAAAAACGAAAATAATGAAAATCTCAAATGATTCCAAATGTAGACTCTGCAAATCCATGGATGAAACAACAGAGCACATACTAGTTGGATGTCAAGTTCTGTCTGGAACAGAATATACCAAAATACACAACAAAGTGGCAAAACAAATACATAGAAATGTGTGTGAGAACTATGGCATAAAAACCCCAGAAAGAGCATGGATGCACCAACCAGAAGCAGTCACCGAAACAGAAGAAGTCAAAATACTGTGGGACTTCGAGATAAGAACAGATAGGGTGATTCCTGCACGAAGACCAGACATTCTAGTTCTCAATAAGTCCAATAGAACAGCAATTGAAAAAATCAGTGATGTCGAACTTCCTAGTGATTAGAAACATACAATAAAAAATTAAAAAAAAGAAAAATACTAAGATATCCGATTAGAAATTCAGAGACTATGGAATGTAAAAGCAGAAGTGATACCTGTAGTAACATAAATAAACAAACAAATGAATATATTTAAAATACTAGAATTAATAAATAAGCATTCACACTCTCTAACATTCTAACAAAGCACGAACACCACACCACTCGCTCATTAATACATAAAAAATAAAAAAACGTAATCAAAACGTCATTGAGAAAAGGGAGGTAGTAAGGAAGAATAAAAAAAATAAATTTTACCCGCTTACTTCCCGTCGACCGTGACTGTGACATTTTTTTGACGGTAATGACACAATACCAGGCATAGGGATAAGAAAGCTTTGAGAAAGGATGGATTCATACCCAAGAGTAATTGGCACTAGATTTGTTTGTACATATTAACTGCACACTCTAGCAATTTTAAGAGAATACTTTTCAAATAAATATATTTCTTTGTAGTCGAATTTAAATTATGCTACTATAGGGAGGGGGGACAGCAATATATAAAACACTGTTTCCACTAAACGAACATATTAAAATGTCAAAAGAAGTTAAAATATATTTGTTTTTGATAATAAATGTCTACTCACATTATTTTATGCTTCAAAGACTTCATTTTCTTTGTATCACATTTAGTGCAGACTTTTTATGCTACTGACTAGAAGTATACTATTGGATATATTTGCAGTATGTCGATTTAAAGTGAAATCGAAGTGTTTCAGAAATAGGATAAACCGTGACGTGTGATACTGTGATTAGCTCGCTTCATTCAACTGTGCACGCTCTTGTTTCAACACGAACACAATCTCCAACGAGTCGCAAGATAATGTCAATAAAAATATACTTCGAACGTAAACATTATACTTCCAGTAGATTTAGTGACTCACGATAATGGGTTAGTTGGTAATTATATTTCCGGTAGATTTAGTGACTCATGATAATGGGTTAGTTGGTAATTATATTTCCATTAGTTTTAGTGACTCATGATAATGGGTTAGTTGGTAATTATATTTCCATTAGATTTAGTGACTCGTGATAATGGGTTAGTTGGTAATTATATTGTGTGACATGGTCGACACAAAGAGTCAAGCAAAGTTTTCTTAAACAGATGTAAATATAAAAGTAATGCAAAACCAAAGTATCAGAAGTAAATTACGTTCCTAGGAACACATTATGTACACGGTATATATTCTTTTTCTACGACACATTTCCTATTTTCAATTTGCCAAATGACGGATGCGGGAAATAACATTTTAAAACAGTTAATTTTTGTTCATTCTGAGTTCAACGGTTTCTTTGATGGTTATTTTTTGGTATTTTAAAAAATAAAGAGAGTTCTTCATTAGCTCGAGATATTACTTCGTACACACATACATCAATAACGAACATAATAGAAATAACGGGATGAAAATTTAGACACTCACCTCTAGAAACGTGTTCAGTTAACTGTGATTTTTCTCTACTTCTTGACCGGTACTAGGTAGAAGACAGCTGCTTTCCCTTTTATAAACAATACGTTTCTCTTCAGCAAGCAATTCTTTCCGTAATGTAGGTAGTTGTTTCCCTTTCCACGGTTCAATCCACGGTGACAACGTGTGCTGGTGGGTGAAGAACGTTACGTCAATGATCTTGTCGCACGATAATTTGTTTTCATTGACTTTGCGTCATTATAACTTTGTGCCAGCTGTTTTAGTTTACTCTTACTGTTGAAATCAGCTTTCTTGATATAGCTGTGAATAAGTGAGATAATTTTTCGTCGCCTTTGTTGGAGGAGCGTAGGAATTCGTTTGATTCCAGTCAATACCAATATCCTAATTATTATCCAAGAAAGCATTTCAAAATGAAAATAGTGCTTTTCTTCCTAGTATTATTATTTTCAGTTGTCAACAGTGTGCCTTATATATTTTCGATGAGTCTGCTAAATACTTACTCATCAAAAAAAAAAAGTGTAGACAGTTATTTCTATATGGTAACTGTGGAGAATAAATTTGCTTATCCCTATTTTTAAAACTTTATTGTCAAAACGGTTACTGTGACGCCAACGCCACTTAGTTAATGATTATGATCATTTTCAATCAATTAATCATTCATAACTAATTAAAAGTTATGAGAATTTTAATTTAAGTTATTGATAATTCTCTTGAAGCCATCACACGTCTTTCTCATTTGGCGGATATCTGGCACTGTAAATGTTTCCTCTCTTCCACAACATTAAAGACAACATTTACCCTCACAAGGTATTTCTTAGGTGGAAAAGGTCTTACTAAAGGAAAAGACAAATCGGTCTTTAATCTATATTTAGCGAGCCCACATCCACCCACTTTCTTCTCCAACATAATATTGTAAATACGTGTAAGAAAGTCAATAAATATATTAAATGAACAATCAAACATACCTAAGACTATACAATAAAAAAAATACTTAACAGAGCTAGCAACATTACGTTTGATCATTCTAGCAACATTTGGTTGTATTCACACATTTGATTTATGCTAACATAGGATTTAGATGCTTTGATGCATACCAGCATCATTTCATAGCACTGATGTCCTTCGACCTACGCTTGCAAAGTTTCCTGAATTTCTGGCACTGTGCTAGCAACATTTTGCAGTACTTAGGCTTTGAGAAATTCTAGCAAAATTAACTGAGGCACTTTGAGAAATTCTAGCAACTTTATGTAGCATTGTGGCCACATTCAGAAATGCTAGCAAGATTACTTCACACTGAAACACTTTGAGAAATTCTAGCAAGAAAAGTATAAAGCCCAATTAGATGCACTGACTGATGAATTTGGAAGGAGATTTAAAGATTTCAAGAACTTAGTGCCACAGTTCAATATTCTCACTTCCCCATTTAGTGCAGAAGCTGATACAACCGTGGAGGACATACAGTTAGAGCTTCTTGACTTACAAGCAGATTTTGACCTGAAAGAGAAATTCAAGTCAGATGGTTTGCTGGATTTCTATGGATCTTTATCAGAAGAATAATTTCCCAACTTGAAAAACTTTGCAGCTATTATTTATCATTGTTTGGATCAACATACATTTGCGAACAAGCATTTTCTTGCTTGAAGATCAACTTGCATGCTGTCATGCGAATTTCAACAAGTAAACTTGCTCCAGATTTCAAGAATATTGTCAAAAATTGCAAGCATGTGCATACATCTCATTAGACTTCATTAATTGTAATGACTATGCAGTCGGTTTGTGTCTAAATTAAAGCGTTTGATAGATAATTTTAAAAAAATTATTATAATAAAAAATGTACAATCTTGTTAACAAATTAGTAAAAGTGTTAGTCCATATTGTAAAATATAATGTATAAATGTATAAGTAAAATAAAATAGCAATAATTGGTTATTTATATTTTAATACTGTTTAATAACCTATAAATAAATTACTTATTGTGATAGGTTGCTGTAAACAAAGTGGACATAATAATATATGCGGCCCCCCAATAGCTTTACATTTGTGAAAGTGGCCTTACTAAGCACAAAATGTTTGCCCACCCTTGATGTAGAAGGTAATAAATATTTTGGGGAAAGAATAATGTATAATTATTTATCTTTCATAACTTTCTCTCCCTGTAATATACATACATTCATACATACATACTTATATAAATATGTGGGGGGGGGTGCGTGTGTGTGTGTGTGTGTGTGTGTGTGTGTGTGTGTGTGTGTGTGTGTGTGTGTGTGTGTGTGTGTGTGTGTGTGTGTGTGTGTATGTAATATAGTCTACATGACCTCATGAGAGAATTTAAAATGAGTATTTTCGGTTACCGACGTCTCCATTATCCCAGTTCCAGTGTATTAAATTTTCTATCGGTTGACGTTAGTTTGGTTACTGAGATTATTCTTCAAGGGAGAAAACTACCTCTTTTTGCTAACAGATCTGATACCACTGCGCAGCCTCTCAGCAACCAATTTTTCAGCAACGAGTTGAGCAACCAGAATTTGAGTGACCCGTCCTTCAGTTTTCAGACACTGAGCAATGAAAGTGCTGGACACGCCTACTGCGTAGAAGCCGGGACGTTCGGTTGTAGCAAGAAATTGGAAATCTGTAGCAATTTCACCTGCCAGTGCCATCGTAATGAGAAAAAAAATGAAGGTTTAGTATGCGTTTGCAGTGGAACGTCAGTGAGTCTTGCTGGTTGTCTTCTCCTTGCTTCAACGACAATAGTATACATTAGCATAAACCAATTTTAATATTACCTCAACGACAATAGTATACATTATTAAACCAATTTTAATATTACCTCAAACGGCATGCTCAAACATGAAATAAGCGTATTTATAAAAGAGTATTTCCTTCGGTTTATTTCTTTTTAAAAGTTCAATTCTCTCTTAATAATATCAATCATTGGAATTGGAATAAAGCATTAATAAAAGAATAAATGTATTCTTCATTGTTGATTTTGAGTGAAGATTTTGTTTTAAAAATCATTAATACTTACACATATTTATTTTCTTTAATCATTCAATAAGATTTGCTTCAGATCTGAGTCATGAAATGGGTTCTTGTTAATTGCCACTCCCCTTTCTTTTGGATGGAGTAGGTTTTATCTTCTTCTTGTACCTTGAGATTCTAATGGAGGTAGCGTGTGTTTGGTTGTGCTGGCAAGCAGTGGTAGTTGAGAGCACAAAGGCTGAGTACCAAGCATTATCAGGACCTATAACTCTCTAAATAAGCTCCTAGCCGTTAAGACTAAACGATGAGAAACCAGGAAATGCTATACTAAATTCTTTACAAGAAATGCATTTTTATAGTTTATTTAACACTACCTTGGGGTGAGTGAATTATTATAGTTTAGTGCCATGCCTTGCATCTGTTGATTCCTATGCCTGGTTAATTTAAGAAAGCCACCCGATGATGGAAATCAATGGTTGATAGACACACAAGCAGACTACACTTTCCTTCCTTCCTTCCTTCCTTCCTTCCTTCCTATAGTAATTTATTTTTGTGTAAAACTTTATTCATTATTATTTATTTGATAATGCTTTTCCTTTCTTTCTCGCTTTATCTTTTATACTTTGTAACTGCCTTCTATTAAAAGATTTGTTTACTGTCAATATTTTAAAGTAATCTCTCTCTGTGTCCCTTAAATAAGCAGAATTATAATTCGTGTATTTGTATAATTACATACAACAATGTATATTTACTGTAACTTAAAACGGAGATAAAGAATCATGAATATTAATCTATAAATAAAGGGGAGATAACATTACCAATCGGAGCAAGTCAACAAACTTGTCTGGTTAAGTGTCGTGAATAATTAATCGGCCGATATTGTGGCATTTGATTTGAAGATAAGTTAGGCGGTCCGGCTGTCGCTAATGTTAGGAATTATCCACTAAACCAATATTGATAACTAAAACCTAAATTAGGACAGGGTCGTTAAACATAACCGGACATGTGACAAATATGCTGTTAAAACATTAAGCCCATCAACGTGACCTGAAGAAGAGGCCTGTCCTTTACTACAACTAAGAGAAGTTGACAACCATCTGCTATCACTGGAGTCACTGACTATTTTAGAATATTTTCTGAATTCCATGCCAGGTCAACTTGATGAATAATAAAAGTGACATTCTAACATCTTAATTATAGTACCAATCATTATGATGCGTTTAGCTAATGTTTATTTATTAATAAATAGTCCTCGCTACAAAACCAGAGAGTAGATTATTTTATCAGTATCTTTAATCATCTTGTGACGCAGATGATAATGTTACGAGTATATTATTAATTAATCACCCATAACTAATTACAAGTAATGGGAATCTTAGGTTATTAATTATTCTCATGACGACAACGTTTGTTTCTATCTTACATTAACGACCATTTATCGTCACCTCCCAGACTACCACACGTCACAACCATCCAGTTTAGATAGATAGATAAATAGATAGATATACAGACACAGACAGACAGATAGATAGATAGATAGATAGATAGATAGATAGATAGATAGATAGATAGATAGATAGATAGATAGATAGATAGATAGATACATAGATTGATAGATAGGCGAACAGTTTAGAGATTGAGGGTGAACAGACTAGTTTTAAGAAAACAAATTGGCGACTTTTAATTCTTGAATAGTTCAATAGGTTAGGTTCTAGAATGCACTTTATGCATTGTCATATTCATTCCATTAGCTCTTTCTCCTTTACTATCACTAGTATCAGCCACGTAATGACATGAGGTACTCCAAACGTTAAAAAAAAGTGAATTCAGGAATTTTAAAACTCTTACTCTTATCAAAGATTGTATAAGATTAAAGATAAGGAATTCAAATCAAGTCTTATACTTAAAATAAAACCACACTATTTTAAAACTGTCTATCAAACATTAAAGAGGTTTTGTAACTTACACTTACTTAATTTGTGATATTATACTGTATTCTAGTGTTTACATCAACTGTCAAATGTAAAGTGAAGTAGTTTGTAAAACGTGTAAATTCGTGGTATTATATTGAATGCCACTGTTTACATCACAGAGGGATCCGAAACAGAGCAGTAAGGTGTTGTTTATTTCAATGCAAATATTTTATTCCCCTTGGTAAGTCACCACATGCCGAAGTGTTAGGCCGTTCTAATATTTATCAATCACCGAATGGAAATGCATCTTTTCAAATATGAGCTATTAATGTAGATCTGATTTTAATATTGAAGTTGTTATTTTCTTAGTATTTGTGACACATTTGTGAAGATCTCTCTGTTAAGACGGGAGCGAATTTGTGATTATATCGATTAGTGTGCTGGAACTGACTAATTTAGAAAAATCCATTTATATACAAACATATTGATGAGTTAAGTGCCTCATGAAAAATCGGAGTGCGGCAAGATATGGTAGAAATAGATGTATGTTTCCCAAACATTGTCGAGATTAGATTATGACGTTCTATAAAACTAGGAAACATACCAAATTTAACACAATCGACAGAGAACAGAATTACATGATTTGCATAAAAATATTTGTAGTGAAAAGGATGTAACAGGCAGAATTAAAAATTAATCTTTGACTTTTTGAACATCTTAATTCGAGTTTAATGTTTCCACTTGAAAAACACTCAAGTCCTGGGCAGCAACGTATTATACTACAGTCACCACGATTTATACATTTCGCACACCTGTCTGGGGACATTGTATCCCACTAAATTACAGTTATATCCTGGGCAGCACTCCACTTTATCACAATAATGCCCTGCCGTTCCACAATTTTGATTAGCAAACTTTATGTGGCGTGTATCAGAGCTGACTGGATGTGGTCCTCCAAGAACAACCAGAAACAGCGAGAAAACGACCGGGATCCACAGCATGATTTCTTTCTCAAGTTTCATCGTCGGGGTTTTCTGTAAGAGTAGATAACGACATCGTAGTGTCGTAATTAAGAAAAGCTTCGTGAACAACAACTTAATATAACTCGTGCACATTCCGTCACAAACAAACACAAATGTACACACATACATACACACTGTGGGAAGTATGTTACCCCATCCCTGTTTCTAAACTTAATTGTTGCATAAATTGTTAATTGTCAAAGTGACCCGATCTTGTGCACTGCTTGTGATGATATATTTTGTAAGTGTCAGAGTTGGAGTAAACAACTCGTGTAAAGAATATGCTACAATTTCCTGATGCAATCCAAACCAGTTCCAACTGGATGAGTAGTTGTTTCTGACTAACAGCATCACACTTGTTCATAACAAATTCATCCAATGGGGATGGAATGAAAGTTATTTTCTTGAAGAAGAAAGTCCTTTATTCTAATCACTTTGGTTATGATTAAACGTGAGTCTGGTCATAAAGGCAATCGTTAGCTTATGGTATGTTAACTAACTGATATAGATCAAAGTTAAGTGGACTTAGAAATATTTCCTACATGTTTGCTATAGGTCTATGATTTGAATTAGAGAATACAAATATAATTGAACCATTAGGTCTATGTTCACGAATTTGATTATGTTGTACATTATACTTGTGAATTGGGATTAATGCTATATTTATTACGCTGCATATGTATCAGGCTAATGAATAGTTTTGTAGGATTGTAAGTTGAGAATGTGTGTAAAGAGTGAAAGCGGTTTACATATGAAATATGCCTGAAATTTAACACTGCCTTAATTTGACTTTTGCAGAAGAAGCGCATCTTTTTTATTTGATACTTTTGTACTGCTGCAGACTGCAGTGACTATTGTACTCTACCAGATCACGTTTGGTGTGATCGTCAAACCTATCAGTAAAGATGTAGCTCTATGTTCATTCTTGTGAATTCCGTTAGAGAGCCTATAAGGCGAACATTCAGGCTTGAGTTTGAGAATTCACAAAAATTCCTCTTGCTGTACTGAGTAGAGCACATGAAGATTCTAGAATACTCTGTGTGATGTACTTTGATAGAGAAGGTGAAGTTCTGGACAATTCTCTCCTGTGTGCTTTGTGAATGCTTTTAAGATTCTGGAGTAGTTGTGTAACATGCCTTGAAGGTATAAATTGGACTGTCACCTAGTGAAAAAAAAATGACTTATTGCAAACCACGTGATTGTCAATACGTGCCATCAACAACTACTAACATTGAAAGGTGTATGTTCACTGATTATTGTCGCGGTGTGTGGTTTTGTCTTGTGACGTTTGCTGGTTTGTTGCTGGCCCCTCTCTCCTCCTCGGTTGGTAGGGGGGGTCAGACCCAGTAGCCGCGATGTGCCGGAATCACATCGAACGATCAGATGTTGATGATCATTCTCACACTCAGACACCACGACTAATCTTGTGGGGGATAGGATTAACTTTATTCTGAGATGTGGGGTAAAATGCGAAAAGCCGGCGTGAGTGTGTGTGAGCAGGCGTGTGAATGTCGTGTGAGGGGCGTACGGAACGAACAAACAAACAACCGCACCAACATACACTTTCAAAACCCGAGAAAGGAACCCAACTCTTGAGAAAGAGTTAACAAAGAATTTAATTTTAAAAAGAAAATTTAAAAAGGAAAAAAGCTTAACTCTCACACGGTGATGACCGTTTTTACTATTGCCAAAAATCGAGTGGCACAAAAATACTTTGGGCGTAGCCCAACTACAGCACAACTAGCGGTAATGACCACAGAAAAATATGTAACCTTAAAAATAATTATCTTAAAAACAGTGGGTGGAAAAACCCAACGTCAGTGAATGTTAATTTTATTTAGAACTGCGGCGATAACCGAAAAAATTATTCATTAAATAAAAGTCAAAGTTAATGTTCTTGAAAAATAGTTCAGTTATGAAAATGTTTATATTCTAACTATCCTATCTAGTAATGCACCTCTAATAAAAGCTTTCCTACTTACTAGTTTTTGAAATAGGCTGAATTGTCGACGAAGAAAACGAAATAGTCACAATTGCCGACACGCTAGCGAACACAAAAAGTTACAGTTTCTGTCCTCTGAAAATAACACGTTGGCGAACACAAAAAGTGACAGTTTCTGTCCTCTGAAAATAACATGCTGGTGAACACAAAAAGTTACAGTTTCTGTCATTTGGCGATGAAACACGGTTCACGGAGAGTGCAGTACATACACACTTGCGAATACTCGTCCCACGTTGCTTAACGCTGGGGTCCCCGGTTCTTTGACGAAGAACACGGACTGCTGTCTTCCACGACAGTAACAAAATGGAGCTCAAAGACACATGTCTTCTGTGACGGTTCCAAGATCCAAAATCTATCAACGGAGGGCTGTCTACAGCGGCAGCAGCTCCGATACATAAGTGGCTTGGAATATTCTTCTCTCGGTGCAATCCTGGTCCCTTCAGCTCATTCCCCTTATGGTCAGCTATTGCCCAAGGTTCGGATCCAAACGTAGAATAATAAGGACAAGCTTTATAGGCTGCCAGGATGAATTGAGTGTGACCAAAACACAAGTCTAACTCTATACTCTACGTGGAGAATATTCAGTTCATTTCCTCCCCTGTCATAACGGTGATGGAAAGATTGTCCAGACTTAGTGTAGGTACGATGGCCTTACACCTCTCTGTAGTCCAGACAGACGCACACTAAATTAAAATAGCTCCCGTCAGTCTTTTTATGCAAAATTATTACTCACTCTCTCAAAGATAAAACTCCCGCGTGTATTCCTACTACACCCACGCTAAAAAGGTGTATTACACTAAGGTGCAATACTTCTAGTAATATAATCCCTAATTAAATTTGTAATAATAATTGATAATAAAAATCAAACACATTTTCAAGATATTGTAATCACAATTTTTGAACATCTAACTCAAATAATTAATCAATTGTATTTTTATAAAAATATTGGAAACATGAAATTAGTAAACTTGCTGAGGGTGTATGCAAACACAATAAGCAGACAACTTCACAGTAAATGAAAACAAACACGCTGACAGTGCACGTAACTAAGACGTCATTTAGCTAGCAGACGACACTTGCTAACGTCTGTCGCATCGACGGGATGGCTAAGTGGAGATAATCAAGGATAAAAATTAATTTTCTGATTACCTCCCCCTTTCTCCCCCGTGACAATTATATATATGCACATTTGACTAATGATGCTATGATAGGATAAACAGAATGAGTGCCTACACAAATATTGTGTGACATCAAATATTTTAATGCTGTGGAAGAGAGAAAGTGTTTACAGAGCTTACATATCTGCCAAGTGAGGGAGACAAATTGTGTCTTCTGGAGAATTATTAATAACCTAATTTAAGATTCTCATTGCTTGTAATTAGTTACAGATGAACATCATCATCATCATCAACAACAACAACAACAACAACAACAACAAAAATAATGTAAAAAATAATAATAATAAAATCCAATAACTACGATGACGTTATGTCACACACAAACAAACAGACTCACTCATATACTTACACACACGTAACATAAAACGTTTACTTAATATTTTATTTATACCTCAAAATATTTTTTAAATTTTCCTTTATAATGAAACACCCGAATTTAAGGTCCATCAAAGTTTGCTCGTGAAGAAAACTTTGGCAAATGAAGGTTGTTTGCAAGATTAATGGGCACTAGTTTTTCTTTGCACTTATTAACTGCACACTTTAGCAATTTTAATAAGATATATTTCAAATAAATCTAATTCTTTGTGGTCAAATTTAAATTAGACGACTAGATGGAGGGGTGACAACAATACATAAACGAACATATTAAAATGGCGAAAGAAGTCAAATTAGTACTTGTTTGTGATAATTAATGTCTTGTTGATGATAATTAATGTCTTGTTTGTTATAAATAATGTCTCCTCACAGTTATGTTATGGTTCATAGATTCCATTTCTTTGATCGTTTTACCGGTGGTGTAGTTTATTTATGGTATAAACTAAAAATAGATTGATGGATGTAATAGCAGTGTGTCGATGTGAAGTAATGACGTAAGTGTTTCAGATATAAACTGTGACGTGTGATACTTTAATGCGCGTCACTTATTTCAACCCTAAATGTACTTATTTCGAGACACGCACAGTATTCATGCATGTTGATATCTCTCAAACAGCCAAGCTATATAATAGTGACTGTAGATAAAATGTATTTTGAACACATCATATTTATTTACATTAGATACAGTGACTCGTGGTCACCGGTTACAGGGTAATCATATTTCGTGAAAGTGTGTTCGTCATGGATGTGTGTGTGTGTGCGTGCGTACGTGTGTGTGTGTGTGTGTGTGTGTGTGTGTGTGTGTGTTTATTTACGAAGTAATATCTCGTGCAAATGAAGAACTCTGTGTTTTTTTAAACACCAAAAGCAGTAACACCGAATGTGGTGAATTCAGAATTAACAACATCAAAATAATAACTTTTTTAAATGCCGTTACCTGCTTCAATCATATAGCAAAATGAAAGTAGGAAATATGTCACAGAAAAAGAATACATTACCGTGTACATAATGTCTTTTTAAGTACGTAATTTATTTCTAAAAAATTGCATTACTTTTATTTTAACGCGCTGTTTAAGAAAGCATTGTTTGACGGAATGAAAATTTAGACGCACCTCTAACTACATTTTCAGTCAATTGTGATTCCTCTCAACTTCTTTCACCGGAACTTTGCAGAGGACAGCTGCTCTCCCTTTCAGAAACAATATGTCTCTCTTCACAAGCAGACAGTTAAGTACTTCAGAAAGTTGTTTCCCTTTCCACTGTTCAATCAAAAGTGACAACGTGTCGATGAGTGACGAAAGTTACGTATGTGATTTGACGCACGATAATTTGTTTTTATTAATGTTGCTTCATTATAACTTAGTACCAGCAATCTTAAATGAATGCTAATCTCTTGAAATCAGCTTCCGTTAGGTAGACGTTGTAATTACGAACTCCCAGAGCCTTGTGAAATTATTATCCAAGAAAGTATTTCGAATTTACAATAGTTCTTTTCTTCATAGAATAATTCTTGAGATTTGTCTGTAATATGACTTAAACATCATCTACAGGTCTGCTACATACTTATTAAAGTTAGCACAAAACGTGTGGACAGTTATTTCTATATCGTAATCGTTTTGACAGTAGATATGCGTTTGATACGTGAAGTTGATTTTTGCACATTTTCTAGTAATTTTATTCAACCAGGATAAAAATAAACGTTCATGTCTAAAATAGTTGAAAGCAACATAATCCTTCTAATTGAAGTTAACTATTTTAATAAATCGTAACAACATAATGTTGCTCTCAGGTTCTTTGATGAATGCTAGCAACATTTCATAAAACTCATGCACTATAATCAATTTTAGCAACTTAACATTGCATTCAGACACTATGACCAATGTTAGGAATATTTCGTTGCATTCAGACACTTTCAGAAATGCTAGCTACATCACGTAACATTCTGGAAATTTGCACATTGTTAGCAATATCGTGTGTCCTTGATTCGCACTGAGTAAACCAGAGTTGAGTCCCCTTTCATTCTATGGCCTCCATTCTTCACACAAAGTTTCAAATACTTTTCAGTTCCATTGAGGTCCTAGATGACCTATTATCGGGCAAGATGAGATTTGTTTGACACAAGTTAATTATCGGGCAAGATGAGATTTGTTTGACACAAGTTAATTATAGGGCAAGTAGAGATTTGTTTGACACAAGTAAATATAAAGAAAGTATATGCCGCAACATATACATGCTTTCACCAAATCCACTATCATTGTATCAGGAATACATCTGCAATCTAATTAAATCATAATGGAATAATCTTTAGAAAATTACAGAACATGTACCTTTCATCTAATTTTATATATAAAATGAGATATAATTAAAGAATGTTCGGGTATACACGTATGATTTATTGAGCAGATAATGAGATAATCTTTACCAAATACATCATACTCAGACATCTGTCATTTAATGAATTAATAATGAGAGAACCTTTACCAAACACATCATACTCAGACATCTGTCATTTAATGAATTAATAATTAAATGAGAGAATCTTTTCCAAACACATCTTACTCAGACATATGTGATTTAATGAATTAATAATGAGAGAATCTTTACCAAACACATTATACACAGACATCTATCATTTAATGAATTAATAATGAGAGAACCTTTACCAAACACATCATACTCAGACATCTATCATTTAATGAATTAATAAAGAGAATCTTTTCCAAACACATCATACTCAGACATCTGTCATTTAATGAATTAATAATGAGATAATATTTACCAAAACATCATACTCATACATCTGATATAATGAATTAATAATGAGAGAATCATAACCATACTAACTAGCGATTGGACATCTATTGTCTAATGAATTAATAATTAGAGAATCAAAACAATAGTAACTAGCATATATACATCTGTGTTCTAATAATTGCAAAAATAACTACATAAAGTACAATATTATCCAAATAATTTATACATATTAAAAGTTTATCTCTATATTCAGCCATCTTAATATGTAAAATCAATTTCTATTATTTCGTGTCCTGTTATGTTTCGAATTATTTGCAATTTATCTGAAAACAATTACGTTTGGATTATTTAAAATTTAATTCTCTTCTATCGTACAAGATTCAATCGAGACTTTGTATTTAAAAGGAATGTTCTTCATGAAAAGTTAAAATAAATTTTATGAGTTTATAATTATTTTTTTATAATTTTACAATTGTGTACTTGCACTTTTGATTGTGAAATTTTGTTTTGTTCATGTAAATTATTCCCATAAAAATATTTGAAAACATTTTCTTGAATTATATACCCCAGTAATTTACTATTAGTTATAAAAGAAAGAAAAGTGATGAAAGGAATGGATATAAGGAGAGAGTTTTAATCCACCTAAATAATATTTTTCCAATACATTTTTCTCACTTTTCTATATGTGTCACTTTATTCTATAATTATCAAATTTATGAATTTTGCTTGATAAAATGTGTCACATTATTCTGTAAATATCAAACTTAAGATCTTTACATGATAACATGTATGCATTTTTATTGTCGATGTTAATGCTAATGTGATGTTTAAAGTATGCTTTATGCTTTGCATGTTAAACGCAACACGTAACGATAATTTTACAAGATATACAAGGTGTTATTGAAGTATAGGGAGCTTGTAGAAAATAGTTTTTGTGTTAATTACTCTTCGAAATTTCACTGAAGTACTATGATATATTTCTTCAAACATCCCTGTTAAGCATATGTAGTAAAATCTGTATTGTGATTTAAAATTCAGTTATAAATTTTAGCTTGTAAACTTTCATGTTTTCTTTCAGCCAATAGTGATGTATTTTAATTTTATGTATAATTCTATGTGATGTATTATAACTCTGAGAGATTTCTTGTGTTGTATTCTGATTTAGTAGAGAACACCATGTGAATTATCATTAATGTTCTTTGTAACTAGTGTATGTAAACCTTATGTAAACCTTATTTGGAAGCTTTAATATGAGAGATTAGATCTTTGCAGAATGTCATCATAATGTGTTATAGATTTTCATAGCATAATTTTTATCTTTTAAATACTACATGTTTAATTATGCTTATTTGTGTATTGACATACATTGTAACGGACGTGTTCAGTGCAATGTCATCTTTTACCTTAAGTATGCGTGCAACTCTAATCAGTCAAGGCTGAGAGATGAATATTCTACAATTACTAAGATGAATCTGATGTATTTTTTAAGGGAAAAGATAGATAACGTGAGACGTGAGATGTGTCAAATACTTAAGTATAGCATTGCCTTACAAAGAAAATCTTTCAGTGTTTTCTTCTCCCATTGTTACTCCTTGTTCCATGCTCGATGTTGAAGTTTAATTACTGGCTACAACTGACTACAGACTGCAAGTGACCCACTGAGGTGAGTGTATGTAAATTCCATCTCTGATGGCAGGATAAAAATGACTGACATTAAGTACCTGACATCTCTGATGTCAGTCATTTTTATCCTGCCACCATTGAAAGGGCGTGACGGACAAAATTCTACAATTCAGGTCAAGTAAACCTTTAATATTATCTATCTTATCTCTTTCTTCTCTTTGATAGTATGAACACTGTGTATGATATATCTGTTAATTGACAGTGAAAATATTTCAGGAACATTTTTATGAGAAGTGAAACAAATACTGAGAATGATAATAAACATTGATTATTGTGTAGAAAGCACCTAGCGCTGACTAATAAACTGAATCATATTGGTTTATGTGTATAAATGAATATCTCCCTGTATATCTATATGTGCGGTTGTCACACCAATGGGCGGGGTGGTTGAACAAAAGATAGTGAACACTGGGAAACATCATTGTAGTGTACCGCTATCTTCTACATCACATCCCCGCTGTCACAATTTTATTCACTCCCTTAGTTGTTTGTCTGCATTACATTTGTCATAGTGTCCGACACGCACACACAATGGATGTTTGTCTGGCTCTTTTATTTTGCATGCAAGGGTTACATATGCTGATATGTTTATTTGTGAGATTGTATGTAGAGTGGAGATCGTAAACAAAACAGGACAAATCAATGTAGACACCACACTCCCCTTTCAAAACAATAGTATAGATGTTATATTTGTTGATGAATATTAGTGAACTTTATTGTCCTACAGGTTCTCTTTCATGCAGTGGATAAAAAAGACTTAATCACTAGTTTCACAAACCATTCAGTCACAAAACGTACACTCTGGGAATATAGTAGTAATTTTGTTAATGATCGGTGATGAAAAATTAAGAAAAGTAAAGGAGAGAAGTGAGAGAAACAAAAGATCAAATTATAAACTTAAGAGTGTGGCAATTTTCACTATAAACCCCACAACAATGCAAAAGTACAAAGAAAATATATGATCACAAAGATACTAAAAGTTTCAACAAAAAAAAGTTAATTGGCGGCTAATCTGATTTAAAGGGAAAGAGAATCACGAATATTAATCTATAAATAAAGGGGAGATAATATTATCAATCGGAGCAAGTCAACAAACTTGTCTAGGTAAGTGTCTTGAATAATCGGCCGATATTGTGGCATTTGATTTGAAGATATGTTAGGGGTACTGCTGTCGCTAATGTTATGAATTATCCAATAAACCAATATTGATAACTAGAACCTAAATTAGGACAGGGTCGTTAAACATAACCAGACATGTGATAAATATGCTGTTAAAACATCCAACCCATCAACGTGATCTGAAGAAGAGGCCTGTCCTTTACTACAACTAAGATAAGTTGACAACCATCTGATATCGCTGGAGTCACTAACTATTTTAGAATATTTTCTGAATTCCATGCCAGGTCAACTTGATGAATAATAAAAAGTGACATTCTACCATCTTAATTATAGTACCAATCATTATGATGCGTTTAGCTAATGTTTATTTATTAATAAATAGTCCTACTACAAAACCACAGAGTAGATTATTTTATCAGTATCTTTTATCATCTTGTGACGCAAATGATAATGTTACGACTAAATTATTAATTAATCACCCATAACTAATTACAAGTGATGGGAATCTTAGGTTATTAATTATTCTCATGACGACAACGTTTGTTTCTATCTTACATTAACGACCATTTATCGTCACCTCCCAGACTACCACACGTCACAACCATCCAGTTTAGATAGATAGATATATAGACAGAGACAGACAGACAGATAGATAGATAGATAGATAGATAGATAGATAGATAGATAGATAGATAGATAGATAGATAAATAGATAAATAGATAGATTGATTGATAGATAGGCGAACGGTTTAGAGATTGAGGGTGAACAGACTTTTTTAAAGAAGACAAATTGGCGACTTTTTAGTTCTTCAATAGCTCAGTAGGTTAGGTTCTAGAATGCACTTTATGCATTGTCATTTTCATTCCATTAGATCTTTCTCCTTTACTATCACTTTTATCAGCCACGTAATGACATGAGGTACTCCAAACGTAAAACATTCTTGAAGTGAATACAGGAATTTTAAAACTCTTTGTCTTTTCAAACGATTGCATAAGATTAAAAATAAGGAATTCAAATCAAGTCTTATACTTAAAATAAAACCACACTATTTTAAAACTGTCTATCAAACATTAAAGAGGGGTTTTAACTTACACTTACTTAATTTGTGATATTATACTGTATTCTAGTGTTTATATCAATTGTCAAATGTAAAGTGAAGTAGTTTGTAAAACGTGTTAAATTTGTGGCATTATATTGAATGCCACTGTTTACATCACAGAAGGATCCAAAACAGAGCAGTAAGGTGTTGTTTATTTCAATGCAAATATTTTATTCCCCTTTATAAGTCACCACATGCCGAAGAGTTCGGCCGTTTTGATCACAAACACGCACTCTCTCTCTCTCTCTCTCTCTCTCTCTCTCTCTCTCTCTCTCTCTCTCTCTCTCTCTCTCACACACACACACACACACACACGTATACACTTAAAGACACACAAAGAGGGAGAGAGAGAAAGTAAATCATCTAATATATTTACAAATATAGATTTTCATTAGAAACAAAATCAAGATCTCGAGACTTTAAGTTAGATTAACATTTATTTTATTAACAATTTATTTAATACCACTGACTTGAAATACGTAACACAAATAAAGTTTTTTTGCTTAAAATTGTCAGGAGTGATAATGTAATTACTTTAAAAGATAAAAGTCAAAATAAAATTCAAATTAGAAAAAATAATGAATTGAAAGTAATTAAATTAGTTAATGTTATCTCATCAATTCATTTGCTTCCATTCGACTTTGAAGGAAACCGTATTTGTATTTTCATACGTGTTAGTGATGGAGGCTGTGAAATACAATTTCACTGACCTTGACCTTCCTCAAACGCTATAGTGAAGCCAATGCAAATTAAAAGCATTTTATTTTACATTTTACAACGAGGTGTTATACCTTGATGTTTGATAAATTTAACTGCGCATTTTGTTGTGAATGTAACACTATTGAAGTATACACTGTATCATTTCTGTTCTAATATTTATCAATCACCAAATGGAAATGCATCTTTTCACATATGAGCTATTAATGTAGATCTGTGCATAGTGAAGTTGTTATTTTCTTAGTATTTGTGACATATTTGTAAAGATATTTCTGTTAAGACGGGAGCGAATATGTGATTATATCGATTAGTGTGCTGGAACTGACTAATTTAGAAAAATCGATTTATATACCAAGCATATTGATGAGTTAAGTGCCTCATCAAAAATTGGAGTGCGTCTAGACTTGGGATGTATGTATCCCAAACTCTGTCGAGATTAAGTTATTTCGTTCTATAAAACTATTAAACATACCAAATTTAATACAATCGACAGAGAACAGAATTACATGATTTGCATAAAAACATTTGTAGTGAAAAGGATGTAACAGGCAGAATTAAAAATTAATCCCTGGCTTTTTGAAACCGGACCTTTGCACAGAAAGGTTTGTTTGTCTCCAACCTTTTCCTGTAGTAGACACTTAAGTCCTGGGCAGCAGTTCACCAAAAATGTACCACAATCAGAATGTATTGGTGCACATTTATCCTCAGATTCATCAATATACTTCCTGTGGCGTATATCAGAGCTGACTGGATGTGATCCTCCAACAACAACCAGGAACAGCGAGAAAACGACCGGGATACACAGCATGATTTCTTTCTCAAGTTTCATCGTCGGGGTTTTCTGTAAGAGTAGATAATGACATCGTAGTGTGGTAATTAGAAGAGCTTCGTGAACAACAACTTAATATATCTAGTGCATATTCCGTCACAAATAAACACACATGTACACACGTACATACACACTGTGGGATATATGTTTCCCCATCCCTGTTTTTAAACTTAATTTTTGTATAAATTGTTAATTGTCAAAGTGACACGATCTTGTGCACTGCTTGTGATGATATATTTTGTAAGTGTCAGAGTTGGAGTAAACAACTCGTGTAAAGAATATGCTACAATTTCCTGACGCAATCCAAACCAGTTACAACTGGATAAGTAGTTGTTTCTGACTAATAGCATCACACTTGTTCATAACAAATTCATCCAATGGGGATGGACCGAAAGTTATTTTCTTGAAAAGGAAAGTCCTTTATTCTAATCACTTTGATTATGATTAAACTTGAGTCTGGTCATAATCGCAATCGTTAGCTTATGGTATGTTAACTAACTGATATAGATCAAAGTTAAGTGGACTTAGAAATATTTCCTACATGTTTGCTATAGGTCTATGATTTGAATTAGAGAATACAAATATAATTGAACCATTAGGTCTATGTTCACGAATTTGATTATGTTATACATTATACTTGTGAATTTGGATTAATGCTATATTTATTATGCTGCATATGTATCAGGCTAATGAATAGTTTTGAAGTATTGTAAGTTGAGAATGTTTGTAAAGTGTGAAAGGGGTTTACATATGAAATATGCCTAAAATGTAATACTGCCTTAATTTGACTTTTGCAGAAGAAGCGCATCTTTTTTCTTTGATACTTTTGTACTGCTGCAGACTGCAGTGACTACTGTATACCAGATCACGTTTGGTGTAATCGTCAAACCTATCAGTAAAGATGTTGCTCTATGTTCATTTTTGTGAATTCCGTTAGAGAGCCAATAAGGCGAACATTCAGGCTTGAGCCTGAGTTTGAGAATTCATAAAAATTCCTCTTGTTGTACTGAGTTGAGCACATGAAGATTCTAGAATACTCTGTGTGATGTGCTTTGATAGAGCAGATGAAGTTCTGGACAATTCTCTCCTGTGTGCTTTGTGAATGCATCAATGATTCTGGAACAGTTGTGTAACATGCCTTGAAGGAATAAATTGGACTGACACCTAATGAAAAAAATTGACTTAATGCAAACCACCTGATTGTGAACACGTGTAATCAACAACTACTAACATTGAAAGTTTTATGTAAACTGAATGTGTCTTCTGGAGAATTATTAATAACCTAAATTAAGATTAACATCGCTTGTAATTAGTTATACATGAACATCATCATCAAAACAACAATAATAACAATGATGATACTACTACTACTACTAGACTTGCTGAACAACTGCAAGACATAAAAATACAAAGAAGGAACTCTGCCAGCCTGGATGGCGAAGGAAATAACAAGACTGATTATGAAAGATCCAGTAAAAAGCGCAACACCTAACACTTATCGTCCAATCACATGCCTATCAACCACCTGGAAGTTACTATCTGGAATTATAACTTACAAAATCATGACTTATCTTGAAACAAACAAGCAAACTTCTAAACAATGAACAAAAAGGTGCTAGACCAGGCAGCAGAAGAACAAATGATCTATTGGCGATTGATAAGTTAATAGTTACTGACAGCAGAAACGAAGAACAAATCTTCCAATGGCATGGACTGAGTATCAAAAGACCTATGATTCAGTTCCACATTCATGGATAATTGAAACATTAAAATTAACACCAAATCACAAAAAACGAAAATAGTGAAAATCTCAAATGATTCCAAATGTAGACTGCAAATCCATGGATGAAACAACAGAGCACATACTAGTTGGATGTCAAGTTCTGTCTGGAACAGAATATACCAAAATACACAACAAAGTGGCAAAACAAAATACATAGAAATGTGTGTGAGAACTATGGCATAAAAACCAGAGAAAGAGCATGGATGCACCAACCAGAAGCAGTCACCGAAACAGAAGAAGTCAAAATACTGTGGGACTTCAAGATAGAACCGATCGAGTGATTCCTGCACGAAGACCAGACATTCTAGTTCTCAATAAGTCCAATAGAACAGCAATTTAAAAAATCAGTGATGTCGAACTTCCTAGTGATTAGTAACATACAATCAAATAAAAGATAAAAAAAGAAAAATACTAAGACCTCCTATGAAAGAAATTCAGAGACTATGGAATGTAAAAGCAGAAGTGATACCTGTAGTAACATAAATAAACAAACAAATGAATATATTTAAAATACTAGAATTAATAAATAAGCATTCACACTCTCTAACATTCTAACAAAGCACGAACACCACGGCACTCGCTCATTAATACATTAAAAAAAGTAAACAAAACGTCACTGACCAAAGGGATGTAATAAGGAAGAATAAAAAAATAAAATTTACCCGCTTACTTCAACTGGACGGTGACTGTGACATTTTTTTGGCGCTAATGACACAATACCAGGCATATGGATAAGAAAGCTTTGAGAAAGGATGGATTCATACCCAAGAGTAATGGGCACTAGATTTGTTTGTACAGATTAACTGCACACTCTAGCAATTTTAAGAGAATACTTTTCAAATAAATATATTTCTTTGTAGTCGAATTTAAATTAAACGACTATAGGGATGGGGACAGCAATATATATAAAAAACTGTTTCCACTAAACGAACATATTAAAATGTCAAAAGAATTCAAAATATATTTGTTTTTGATAATAATTGTCCACTCACATTATTTTATGCTTCAAAGTCTTCATTTTCTTTGTATCACATATGGTGCAGACTTTTTATGCTAATGACTAGAAGTAGACTGTTGGATATATTTGCAGTATGTCGATTTAAAGTGAAATCGAAGTGTTTCAGAAATAGGATAAACCGTGACGTGTGATACTTTGATTAGCTCCCTTCATTCAACTGTGCACGCTCTTGTTTCAACACGCACTCAATCTCCAACGAGTCGCAAGATAATGTCAATAAAAATATACTTCGAAAGTAAACATTATATTTCCATTAGATTTAGTGACTCATAATAATGGGTTAGTTGGTAATTATATTTCCATTAGATTTAGTGACTCATGATGATGGGTTAGTTGGTAATTATATTTCCATTAGATTTAGTGACTCGTGGTAATGGGTTAGTTGGTAATTATATTGTGTGACATGGTCGACACAAAGAGTCAAGCAAAGTTTTCTTAAACAGATGTAAATATAAAAGTAATGCAAAACCAAAGTATCAGAAGTAAATTACGTTCCTAGGAACACATTACGTACACGGTATATATTCTTTTTCTATGACACATTTCGTATTTTCAATTTGCCAAATGACGGGTGTGGGAAATAACATTATACAACATTTAATTTTTGTTAATTCTGAGTTCTGCGATTTCCTTGCTGGTTACTTTTGGTATTTTAAAAAATTAAGAGAGTTCTTCATTAGCTCGAGATATTACTTCGTACACACATACATCAATGACGAACATCATAGAAATAACGGGATGAAAATGTACACACATACATCAATGACGAACATCATAGAAATAACGGGATGAAAATTTAGACACTCACCTCTAGAAACGTGTTCAGTCAACTGTGATTTTTCTCTACTTCTTGACCGGTACTAGGTAGAAGGCAGCTGCTCTACCTTTTCCAAACAATACGTCTCTCTTCAGCAAGAAATTCTTTCCGTACTGCAGGCAGTTGTTTCCCTTTCCACGGTTCAATCAAAAGTGACAACGTGTGCTGGTGGGTGAAGAACGTTACGTCAATGATCTTGTCGCACGATAATTTGTTTTTATTGAATTTGCGTCATTATAACTTTGTGCCAGCAGTTTTAGTTGACACGTAATCTGTTGATATCAGTTTTCTTTACAGAGCAGTGATTAAGTGAGATAGTTTCCGTCGGCTTTCGTTGAAGAAGTGTTAGGAATCCGTTGTAATTCCATTCGATACCAATCTAAAATTATTATCCAAGAAAGTATTTCGAAATGAAAACTGTGCTTTACATTCTAGTATAATTATTTTCAGTTGTTACCAATATGCCTTATACATCTTTTATAAGTCTGCTAAATACTTACTCTTCATAAGACAAACTAATTGTAGACAGTTAATTCCATATGGTAACTGTGGAGAGTAAATTTGCCTATCCTTAGTTTTAAAACTTTACTGTCATTTTATATTATTATGAGCAGGGGCAAAGGTTAAGGAGAATCCTAGCTGAACAGTAAGTACATATTCAAATGCACAGTTATTTAAAGGGAGACTATAACGTTTCATACTATCCTAAATGTATATTCATTTTCATAGGCTCAAGAAAGTTTTACAAACCTAATAAAATATATTAATCTGTGATTCCATTTTGTAGGTACTGAGTGGTTTACTATAACTTTGTCGATGATTTAAAGTTCGGCGTTTCCGCTGCGTTTGCAATAATTTTTGTCTTTACTGAGGGCGGAGCTGTTTCCCACAGTGGTGCGAAAATCTGCCATTTGGAGCTAGAATTACATGACCGCACGAGTTGTCTCCCCTTACTTTGCTGTCTTGGTATATACTCACCTTACGAATATTTGCTACTCTATTTCATTTTGCTTACTGATTGATGTACTTTGGTTTATTTTATAAATGTATGTTTGAAATGTGTGCTCTAGAGCCATTATGTTTCGGATGTATTCTGCACTTACATCTGTAATATTTATCGGACTCTCAGTCTTGGCTGGCACTGCGTCACTATGTCGACCGGAAACACGAGGACTTCAGCTCCTAGAGACATTGGATGATGCCAGAACATTTTGACTGTAACAGACTATACTAACTTACGAAATCAATATTTATATTTAATTTTTGTGTACTTAAAGACATAATGTCCAATCCATAATCAGTAGTTTCTCACTATTCAAGCACAACGATAATTAACTTAACCCCCCCCCCATTTTTATTTTAAAAACTAAGTGATTAATTTCATCACTGTATTTCGTAACTCTTAGCTCTAATTATCTTAAACCTTACTTTGATTATTTCTTATTTTCAAGGCTTTCTCAGTTAAATTTCATTATTCCTTTGCTTTATTATATCTAATTTTATTTTTATTATCCAACTTGTCTGTTAAATTCCTATTTTAAATGCCTAGATAATGTTTTATTAAATGTAATATTACTTCCAATAGGTTAAAAAAAAGTTTTCTTAATTGCTAGATTCATTAATTTAAAGTTGGTTTTAGTGTGTACAAAATATCGATTCCTTTAGATTTAAATGTTAGTTTCATTACAAATGAATGTTAATTTCACTACACACAAAAGCTAGTTTGTTGAAGAAGTGTTGTTTTCATCGCACACACACCAATAATGTCTTGCAAGTTAATGCTACTTTTAATAAATGAAATGTTAATTGCATTACATTAAAAAGTTTTGATTCATTAAAAATAGTTTGTTAGAATTACATAAATACATTAGGTTTATTACATGAAAATTTTATTTCTTGTTCGTGAAATTTCAAATCAACTAGCCTGACATTATTTCATTTAGAATAACGCCTTCTAGTAGTTTTTTTTCAGAAATATTTGAAAGATAGTGGAATACGCATAGTTCTATATTGTACTGACGTTTATTTCTGAAATGTTTGTAGTAGAAGTGTTCTTTGTGACGTTGTCTTCTGTTACAGCAAAACCAAGAGAAGTAACGAGTGCACTTTAGAAGTTCTGACTGGAGAGAGAAAAAGCAATGACAAGACTGGATCTTAGGAATGTGTCTTATTTCTCACATCTTGTTAGGTTATATGTGTACTTGAAAAAATATATATGTGTGTGTATGTGTTGTGTGTGTTGTGTTGTGTGTGTGTGTGTGTGTGTGTGTGTGTGTGTTGTGTGTGCTGTGTTGTGTGTGTGTGTGTCTGTCTGTGTGCGCGCCATTATTTACGGGAGTAATATATACAATTGGATGTCAATGACAATAATTTCTTGTTTTGGGGAGATGACATTTACTCTCCATACAGTGGATTGCTTTGGTCAGAGGATAGATACTGTTCTCTAAAGATTAACTGTCAATATTCGCCATCAATTCCAAAGGAGGATAGTTGTTACAAAGATTTGAAAATCATTAATCGCTCTGTTTCAAAATCATTAATTGCAATGACTCAAAACTCATTATTTTTTATTTGAAATTCATTAATTGCTAATTTTCAATACAATAGCTGATATGCTTCAACCTTACTAATGACTGTGACTCAATTAACAGCCTTTGTTATCATAATAATATGAAATAGAGATTCTAGCAAACATCAAAAGAAATGCTAATTGCAATCAACATAACCATAGTAATTTTAATTATAACCATTGTTAGCGTACCAAAAGAAATGCTAATTGCAGTCAACAAAATCATAGTAATTTTAATTATAACCATTGTTAGCATACCAAAAGAAATGCTAATTGCAATCAATATAATCAGAGTAACTTTAATAAAACCGTTGTTAGCGTACTAAAGGAAATGCTAATTGCAATCAATATAATCAGAGTAACTTTAATTAAAACCATTGTTAGCGTACCAAAAGAAATGCTAATTGCAATCAATATAATCAGAGTAACTTTAATTAAAACCATTGTTAGCGTACTAAAGGAAATGCTAATTGCAATCAACATAATCAGAGTAACTTTAATTAAAACCATTGTTAGCGTACCTGTACTTGATGGATATATTACAATATATTTTGCACGTAAACTCTAAAAGTACTAAATGACTTCTTTTGAATTTCAAGTCTGAAATTTTAGAAAAAATTTGCATAAGAATAACTATGACATACATCATCATAAATAATGAATACTAAAACACAACATTTTAATTCGTTAGACAACTGTACTGTTGCTAACAATGTTAAGTTGATATCTCTTTTGTATACTAGTCTACATATGTAGTGTAGGTAATTTGCAACTGTTTTATATTATAACTGTTTCAAATAACTTTCTGTAGGATAAAGTAAATGGTAGTCAAATTCTTAATCTGGATCTCAATCTTTATGAATCTTATGTTTAATGTAATTGTTTAAATCAGTAAATTATTAGAATTTAATTGTCCAGCACAAGTGGTCATATTTTCTACAACTTACGAAATCTCGTCATTATCTAGAAATATTGAAAGTGTGTCGATTTTGAAATTACTATCCACGGTTAACTGTTTATATTCTCCAATAACTTTCCCAGTTCTTTCCGAGATAGTCAATTCACTACATGTGTCAACGCACTGATCACATTCCAGATATTAACGTTTTCATGTCTGATTGCTAAAGGTTAGGATGGTTTACAGTTTTTAAAAATATTTATATCGTAATGATTTCTGTGGATGCAATAGTACGTGTTGGTAATATTTCTGTGGTTCTCTTCTCTACAGGGTTTTTAATAAGCACTCTAAAATTATCTTCTTTGTGCTGTCGATTGATAACCAGAGGGAGCCCTGCATCTTAACGAAAGGCAACATCATGGCATTATGATATTCCAATGGAGGTTTCCTGGTAATCGCATCTGATTGATTAGTATAAAAATAAATACACATATTAGCTTAGTATAAAAATAAATACACATATTAGCTTAGTATAAAGATAAATACACCTATTAGCTTAGTATAAAAATAAATACACATATTAGCTTAGTATAAAAATAAATACACATATTAGCTTAGTATAAAAATAAATACACATATTAGCTTAGTATAAAGATAAATACACATATTAGCTTAGTATAAAAATAAATACACATATTAGCTTAGTATAAAAATAAATACACATATTAGCTTAGTATAAAAATAAATACACCTATTAGCTTAGTATAAAAATAAATACACATATTAGCTTAGTATAAAAGTAAATGCACATTATTTGCTTAGTATAAAAATAAATACACATATTAGCTTAGTATAAAAATAAATACACATATTAGCTTTCAAAGCATATATTTGTCTTAAAATCTATTACAACTGTCAGTCATCGTTTCCATAAGACTGGTACACAAAAGCAACAGCGACAAATTATCGTACGAAAAGATTACTGATGATTACGTCATCACCCACTATTAAACGAGGTAAAAGTGTCTGCAGCGCTGGAAAACAATATTTGCTAAGGGAGACAAACTGCTTGCTCAAGAGGAGAAAACTGTTAAGTTAAAGTTCAGGAAAAGAAAATAGTTGGAATAACAATCTGTTGGAAAAATTTTTATTTATAATTATTGCAGTTTATTTTTTTCTGTACGATTAATGTTTTGCGATGTATACAATGTACATCTAGACTACAACATAGCAGAGCAGATTGTTGGTAGATCGACGAACTACGTTACAATATTATATTAATGAATGTACTAATACTTCTATAGGTGAATGTGTTAATACTTTCACTAGTGAATGTACTAATACTTCTATAGGTGAATGTGTCAATACTTCCATTAGTGAATGTACTAATACTTCTATAGGTGAATGTCTTAATACTTCCACTAGTGAATGTAATAATACTTCTATTGGTGAATGTCTTAATCCTTGTATTGGTGAACGTACTTATACTTCTGTTGGTGAATGTGTTAATCCGTATATTGGTGGATGTGTTAACACTCACATGTGATAGCAGATAGAAATAAAGTGCAGTATTAATGCAGTATAGGTGATCAAGCTATGAACACACTGATATTAATGCCGTATAGGTGATTGAGCTATAAACACACTGATATTAATGTAGTATAGGTGATCGAGCTGTAAACACATTGACGTACTAATGTCTCACAAATAGTAGCCCGACTCGTGCCAATGAAATAATGCGTAAAGTAAACATCTCATGACTAATGAAGTGTCCATGTTTTACTAATTTAATTGGTACTTAAGCTGATCGATCGCATTGAAGGATAAATTAAAATAATCATAAGAGAAATTAAAGTTTTTGCTTAAGTTATGTTTCATCAATTGATATGCAGTTTCTAAAATAGTAAAAACATAATTGTAAACATAAGTAAAATAGTAAAACCATAACTGTCAGGGCTTGTGAAGGACCCAACATTAGTGTCATTGCAAAGGTGAATGTATACTTTGGTAAAGTCAACCTCTTTTATTAATGTTTTCGTACACCACAGTCCGGAACAGCACGGATCTCTAGAACAGTCAAATCCAAATGTCCTGCACATACTGGCAAAATGTCTGTTGTTTTTTTCAGCTTCGACTGGATGAGTTGCTGAAAACATCACCACACACAGGAGGAACACAAAAAGGGGCCGCAGTTCTATTCCTCTCTGGAACTTCATCATTGTTTTTTTGCTCTGTGAGATTGGATAGATAATAAATGCCTGAGTTCGTTGATCAATGAAAATAGACTAAACAGAATATTAACAGCACAACGTATATCTTAACATAAGAGCAATTACAAGATACACACACACACACACACACACACACACACACACACACACACACACACACACACACAAACAAACAAACACATATTTTACATTTTTTCTACATTTTCACCGCTCAATACCTTTTCCACAAAGAGTGATTTCACTGGACTTCTTTGCCGAGATTTTGAAGCAGCAGGAAATTTGTCTCCCTTCATCAAGCAATTTGCATCTGCAATCAGTTCTTCTCAGGCTGTCATCAAATTAACTGAGATAATGGTAGTGATGACTGACGTCGTTATCATCTGATCTTTCCGCACGATAACCCGTCGTTCTTGACGTCCTTGAAAACAAACAGAGAAGACAGTTATCCATATTCGATGTTAATATGTATAATCATTTACATTTGAAGCAGTTGTGAATAAATAAAATCCACTTTGTTTGTGTCCATCACAATTTGATTTTGAAGACTTAAAGAATCCAGAGAATTTTCGATTTAGCAAATTAAACTATTAAAATATAAAAATCCCACTGTTTCTAAACATACTGACATCGTTCTAAAAGTAGCGTGTTCCTTCCTATTTCTAACCACTGTGAACTTTCGTCCACTATAAAATTGTTATAACAACATTTTTGTTAGCAGTAGATATGTGTTGGCCTTGGCAATGTCCATGTCCGATACTTACTCTGACACTTACAAAATGTACTATCATCAGGAGTGTCCAAGTCATGTCACTTTGACATTTAACAATTTGTACAACAATTAAGTTTATAAATAGGGATAGAGAAATTTACTTGTCAAACATTTATCAGATGATATGTCCATTGTTTGTATATAATACGTATTCACGAATCTTCTATGCTAAGTCATAATTGTACATTCCTGTATGTATGTCTGACATATTCTAGATCTAACTCGGAGTAATTATAATTCTTATCGTGTGTATTCGTAGCATCAATAATAATATATATCAAGTTTACGAGTGTCATATTTATTTATCTAAAATTCTGAGCAATGTTATTGCATATAAACGATGTATATTTTTATACAATTTAAAATTTATCTTCATATCATATTAATTTCATTTTAGTTGAGTCGTTCCTAATAAACTGCTCCTGTCTTTGACGCGCATAATGGCTAATATATTTATTCTGTCTTTCAATGTTCGTTCCTCATCAATTTTCTGCCGAAATTTTTCATTTATTCATTCATTTTCTATTTCTTTCTTTCTTTCTTTCTTTCTTTCTTTCTTTCTTTCTTTCTTTCTTTCTTTCTTTCTTTCTTTCTTTCTTTCTTTCTTTCTTTCTTTCTTTCTTTCTTTCTTTCTTTCTTTCTTTCTTTCTTTCTTTCTTTCTTTCTTTCTTTCTTTCTTTCTTTCTTTCTTTCTTTCTTTCTTTCTTCCGCACTTTCTTCCGCACTTTCTTCAAGCTTTCTTTCCCGGTTTCAAACTTTCTTTCTTTCGCGCTTTCGTGGATTGTAATGTGTGACGTAGTTTTATTTTCATATTTGGTTTGGAACTTTTTGATATAACACCACAATACAAGTACATTCTAGTACTTTCGAAGCAACGAACCTTCTGCGAGAAAGTTCTTCAACAGTTGCATGAAATCGAAAGCTTTGAACCAAAGTTAAAAACCTGTCTCTCTTGGAAGCGAATTTCTAATCTTTGTAATACAAACAATGGAGATAAAGTTCGATTCGGAATTTTAAGCGATCCACAAAATACTTACAGTATTTCTCACTTGAAGTGAGAAATTGAATTTTTATAAAGACCCCCTCCCCCCAAACAAGACATTAAGTTGCTTAAATGGATAGTCACAGAAAATGAAACGGCCGTTTGCTCGTTATCTTGCAATGCTGTCTCAATGAATACAGGCACGAGACAGAAACATCTCTTTTAAAATGACTTTTTGATCAAATGAACAGTCTAATTATAACTAACCAATGGTACAAGTGATAACAATTGCCTGCTAAGGGAAATACATATTTGTTTCACACTAATTGGTTTAGTTGACAGACTAAGAAAATGTGTGTGTTCTCTGGTGACACCAACATCACCATGCATTCACATTTTGTGACGTTTTTTTGACGCTAATGACACAATACCAGGCATAGGGATAAGAAAGCTTTGAGAAAGATTATATTCTTACTCAAGTGTAATGGGCACTAGATTTGTTTGTACATATTAACTGCACACTCTAGCAATTTTAAGAGAATACTTTTCAAATAAATATATTTCTTTGTAGTCGAATTTAAATTAAGCGACTATAGGGATGGGGACAGCAATATATATAAAACACTATTTCCACTAAACGAACATATTAAAATGTCAAAAGAATTCAAAATATATTTGTTTTTGATAATAAATGTCTACTCACATTATTTTATGTTTCAAAGACTTCATTTTCTTTGTATCACATTTAGTGCAGACTTTTTATGCTAATGACTAGAAGTAGACTGTTGGATATATTTGCAGTATGTCGATTTAAAGTGAAATCGAAGTGTTTCAGAAATAGGATAAACCGTGACGTGTGATACTTTGATTAGCTCCCTTCATTCAACTGTGCACGCTCTTGTTTCAACACGCACTCAATCTCCAACGAGTCGCAAGATAATGTCAATAAAAATATACTTCGAACGTAAACATTATATTTCCATTAGATTTAGTGACTCATGATAATGGGTTAGTTGGTAATTATATTTCCATTAGATTTAGTGACTCATGATAATGGGTTAGTTGGTAATTATATTTCCATTAGATTTAGTGACTCATGATAATGGGTTAGTTGTTAATTATATTTCCATTAGATTTAGTGACTCGTGATAATGGGTTAGTTGTTAATTATATTGTGTGACATGGTCGACACAAAGAGTCAAGCAAAGTTTTCTTAAACAGATGTAAATATAAAAGTAATGCAAAACCAAAGTATCAGAAGTAAATTACGTTCCTAGGAACACATTAGGTACACGGTATATATTCTTTTTCTATGACACATTTCCTATTTTCATTTTGCCAAATGAATGATGATGGAAAAAACATTATACAACATTTAATTTTTGTTAATTCTGAGTTCTGCGATTTCCTTGCTGGTTACTTTTGGTATTTTAAAAAATTAAGAGAGTTCTTCATTAGCTCGAGATATTACTTCGTACACACATACATCAATGACGAACATCATAGAAATAACGGGATGAAAATGTAGACACACCTCTAGAAACGTGTTCAGATAACTGTGATTTTTCTCTACTTCTTGACCGGTAATAGGTAGAAGACAGCTGCTCTCCCTTTTCAAAACAATACGTCTCTCTTCAGCAAGAAATTCTTTCCGTAATGTAAGCAGTTGTTTCCCTTTCCACGGTTCAATCAAAAGTGACATTGTGTGCTGGTGGGTGAAATCGTTACGTCAATGATCTTGTCGCACGATAATTTGTTTTTATTAATTTTGCGTCATTATAACTTTGAGCCTGCAGTTTTATTTGACTCGTAACTGGCGATATCAGCTTTCTTTGCAGAGCTGTGATTAAGTGAGGTAAGTTTTCGTTCGGCTTTCGTTGGAGAAGTGTTAGGAATCCGTTGTAATTCCATTCAATACCAATCTAAAAATTTTTATCCAAGAAAGTATTTCGAAATGACAACTGTGCTTTTCGTTCTAGTATAATTATTTTCAGTTGTCAACAATTTGCCTTATACATCTTCTATAAGTCTGCTAAATATTTACTCTTCATAAGATAAAATAATTGGTAACTGTGAAGAGTAAATTTGCCTATCCTTATTTTTAAAACTTTACTCTCATTTTATATTATTAGGAGCAGGGGCAAAGGTTAAGCAGAATCCTAGCTGAACAGTAAGTACATATTCAAATGAACAGTTCATTTAAAGGGAGACTATAACGTTTCATACTATCCTAAATGTATTGTCATTTTCATAGGCTCAAGTAAGTTTTACATGAAACCTAATAAAATATATTAATCTGTGTTTCCTTTTTGTAGGTACAGAGTGGATAACTCTAACTTTGTCGATGATTGGACAGTTCGGCGTTTCCGCTGCGTTTGCAATATTTTTTGTCTTTACTGTGGAGATTTTCTCTCAGTGTTGCGAAACTCTGCCACGGGAGCTAGTTACATGACCGCACGAGTTGTCTCTGTCGTGGTATATACTCACGAATATTTGCTACTCTATTTCATTTTGCTTATTGATTGATGTACTTTGGTTTATTTTATAAATGTATGTTTGAAATGTGTACTCTAGAGCCAATATGTTTTGGTTGGATTCGGCACTTCCATCAGTAATATTTGTTGGACTCTCAGTCTTTCTGGCCCTACGTCAATATGTCTAAATTTAGATTTTAGTTTATTTGTTTTATTTTTTTTGTTTGTTTGTTTTGTTTTTTGTTTAGATCCGAGTACAATTGCGTCATTGGGGAAAAATCGCTAGTCTGAAATCGGTGAGAAATCCCTTGTGCTCTTCACAAGTACATACGGTCTAGTCAACTACGGACACCAGATATTTACTATTTTTTTTTAAACTTTTTTTTTTCTTGCGGTACCGGAAAATACCACGGATATCGCTGGAGTGGCCCTTCAATAAGGACTAAGAACGTCACAAGAACACATCACATACAGCTAATATATAAAGAAAACGAAAGACATAAGACAGCCCCACCCACCCCTAGAGTCAAGCCTTTTGTGAGCGCCACCAAATGCGTGAACATCTCCGGCTGAAAAACTTAAAGTACGCTCATGCAGTAGAGAAGTATACGTAACTACTACTAATCTATACTTGACTGTTAATGTCATATCTTAAATGATAGCTTTATGTTTCAAATGCAATATTACTTCCAATAGGTATAAAAATAATTTCATTACTTAATTGCTAGATTCGTTAATTAAAGTTGGTTTTTATATATACGAATTGTTTGTTACTTTATAATTATATTTAAATGCACATTTCCTTGTAATTTTATTCTAACAATGTAAAAATAAACGTTAATATCTAAAATACTTGAAAGCAACATATTCCTTCTAAATGAAGTGAACTATTTTAATAAATCTTAACAACATAATGTTGCTCTCAGGTTCTTTGATGAATGCTAGCAATTTTTCATAAAACTCATGCACTATAATCAATTTTAGCAACTTAACATTGCATTCAGACACTATGACCAATGTTAGGAATATTTCGTTGCATTCAGACACTTCCAGAAATGCTAGCTACATAACGTGACATTCTGACACTTTGCGCATTGCTAGCTATATCGTGTGTCCTTGATTCGCACAGAGTAACAATGAATGTCGTAAACCAGAGTTGAGTCCCCTTTCATTCAATGGCCTCCTTTCTTCACACAAAGTTTCAACAACTTTTCAGTACCATTGAGGTCCTAGATGTCCTATTATCGGGCAAGCTGAGATTTGTTTGACACAAGTGAATATAATGAAAGTATATGCCGCAACATGTACATGCTTTCACCAAATCCACTATCAGCAATACATCTGTGATCTAATTAAATCATAATGGAAGAATCTTTATAAAATTACAGAACATGTGCCGGTCATCTAATTTTATATATAAAATGAGATGTCTGTAACGAATGTTTGGGTAAACACGTATGATTTATTGAGCAGATAATGAGAGAAACTTTACCAAACACATCATACTCAGACATCTGGGATTTAATGAATTAATAATGAGAGAATCATAACCATACTAACTATCGTATGGAAATCTATGGTCTAATGAATTAATAATGAGAGAATCATAACCATAGTAACTAGCATATATACAACTGTGGTCTAATAATTGCATAAATAACTACATAAAGTACAATATTATCCAAAGAATTTATGCATATTAAATGTTTTATCTTTCAATTCAGCCATCTTAATATGTAAAATTAATTTCTATAGTAAGTTTTCGTGTCCTGTAATGTTTCAAATTATTTGCAATTTATCTGAAAACAATTACAATTTAAATTTGGATAATTTAAAATTTATCTCTCTTCTATCGCACAAGTTTTAATAGAGACTCTGTATTTAAAAGGAATGTTCTTCATGAAAAGTTAAAATAAAAGTTATGAGTTTATAATTATTTTTTTATAATTTTACAATTTATACTGGCAATTTTGATTGTGAAATTTTGTGTTTTTGTTCATGTAAATTATTCCCATAAAAATATTTAAACCATTTTCTTGAATTATATACCCCAGTCATTTGCTATTAGTTATAAAAGAAAGAAAAGTGATGAAAGGAATGGATATAAGGAGAGAGTTTTAATCTACCTAAATAATATTTTTCCTATATATATTAAACACTTTTCAATTATGAACTTTGGATGATAAAATGTGTCAAATTATTCTGTAAATATCAAATTTATGAACTATACATGATAAAATGTGTGAATTTTTATTGTGGTTGTTAATGCTAATGTGATGTTTAAAGTATGCTTCATGCGTTGCATGTTGAACGCAACACGTAGCAATAGTTTTACATTTTAAGATTTTTAATTAGAAAGAAACGTCTTCTAAACTAGACTTTGACACTTAAAGGATTTGTTGCCATCTTTTAGAAATCCAGCATCTCACAAAATAGATTTACATACCTGCTTCATATTGTTATTGGTAACTGTATTCACTATGACTATAGATGAGTATAGTGACACTGAGTGGTAGTAAATAGTTGATAGATAGACATGACATAGCGTACCATTTATCTAATGCTGTTGGACTACAATTAACCAGTTGGTGTTAGTGAAGTATAGGGAGCATGTAGAAAATAGTTTTTGTGCTAATTACTTTTCGAAATTTCACTGAAGTACTATGCTATATTTCTTCAAACATCCCTGTTAAGCACATGTATTAAAATCTGTATTGTGAGTAAAAATTCAGTTATAAATTTTAGCTTGTAAACTTTCATGTTTTCTTTCAGCCAATAGTGGTGTATTTTAATTTTATGTATAATCATGTGATGTATTATAACTCTGAGAGATTTCTTGCGTTGTATTCTGATTCAGTAGAGAGCACCCTGGGAATTATCATTAATGTTCTTTGTAACTAGTGTATGTAAACCTTATGTAAACCTTATTTGGAAGCTTTAATATGACAGATTCGATCTTTGTAGAATGACATCATAATGTGTTATAGATTTTCATAGCATAATTTTTATCTTTTAAATACTACATGTTTAATTATGCTTAATTGTGTATTGACATACATTAAATTTGCCTATCCTTAGTTTTAAAACTTTACTGTCATTTTATATTATGAGGAGCAGGGGCAAAGTTTAATGAGAATCCTAGTGGAACAGTAATTACATATTCAAATGCAGTTCATTTAAAGGGAGACTATAACTGTATAGCCTAAATGTATTGTCATTTTCATAGTCTCAAGAAAGTTTTACATGAAACCTAATAAAATATATTAATCTGTGTTTCCTTCTTGTAGGTACAGGGTGGATAACTATAACTTTGTCGATGATTGGAAAGTTCGGCGTTTCTGCTGCGTTTGCAATAATTTTTGTCTTTACTGAAGGCGGAGCAGTTTCCCACAATGGTGCGAAACTCTGCCATGGGAGCTAGTTACATGACCGCACGAGTTGTCTCCCCTTGCTTTGCTGCCTTGGTAAATACTAACCTTACCAAAATTTGCTACTCTATTTCATTTTGCTTACTGA